>VXBX01005992.1:775045-800253 GCA_013400415.1 Scytalopus superciliaris | reverse complement strand
ATTTCTTTTTTTTTTTTTTTTGGTCCACATAAAACAAAAAAATAAATGTATGGGTTATGTAGTGTCTGAGTAATATACCACTCAACCCTGTAGCAGCAGAATAAGTCAGAGTGCCGCTGACCATCCATGCCACTTGACAACTAACTCCTCTGCTGCATTTTGGACCACTCCAACCACCTCCTTCAAAAAGAAATTTGTTCTAGAGGATCTCAGCAATGGATGTACAAGGTTAACAAGCTGGGTATATGAAGTCTTTACAAGAAGGTCCAGTTGATGAGAGTGCTGAAGAACCTTCGTCTATTTCAGACGTGTATTTAAGTGATTTTCCTTAATCTGTACCTGGAGGAATAATACGGGTGACGTTCTTCTCGGCCAACCGGAGATGTTTTGTATGTCGACATTTACATATAAATTAGTTGTCTAGATATTTAGGCAACTGAGTGCACTAGACATTTGTAGAGCTCAATTCATATGGCATATTTAGACATCTGCTTTCAGAAGAGAAGAATCGCTCCCCAGAAGCATTTTTTTCTTGATGCTTGTTGCCTCTAAAAGGACTTTAAGCAATTACGTCTCTTAGAAGCATGCAGTGCTAATCCCAGCCTATCTAACTAAAAATATAAATGTTTCAATTTCCCTTGGTCACCAATCATTCACAAAATATTTTAAAAGGAATGAGCTGCCTTGGACCCAAACTACATAAAATTAATATTTTTTGTCTGGTACATGCCTACATTCTTGGAATAAACTGGTAAGTATTTTTGGGGAGGTAGAAACCCACTATGGGAAATGAAAGCAAGGCAGTGTCTTCCACTCAAGAATTTGCAATTAAGACATAGCTTTACACACTGGGTTTTTTGTTTTTTTTAAACATATATCATTGACACATCCATGTCAGGACCAGGGTCTCTCTGGCATTGGATCCAGTGGATGTGGACTCAATACCAGCTGTGACAGGAGGATGGGGGTAAAGAGAGTTAAGGAAATGTGTTGTTGACAGTGAGATGATCTGCAATAGAACTAAACTTGCACATGGCTTCTGTTGTAGTTGATAAAAGAGGGAAAGCAGAGAGAGGGCTCTGGAGGCCTCTAGGGAAAAAAAAAAAGTGTATCAGACAGATGTGCTGAATCTTAAAGTCCAGTGCAAAAACATTTAGGTCAGAAAAAGCATTAAAAAAAAAGAGAGAAAAAAGTCCTCAGGATCTACATCAGCAGGGTTATATTTTCTTGAGATTGTAGAAAACAACAGTAGTGCCTAATTTTTCCCTCTAGTCCATTTCTTCTTACAGGATTTAGATGGTCAATGCAGATAACCACATAAGTGTGCACACAAATAACAAGTGTATATCAAAATCACATCTCTTTTTATTCTACCTGGGCTTTTCTTTTCTTTTTACACTTAAAAATAGAATAAAGACAAAATATTGTGCCAAACTGGACAGCACACAAACTAATACTCCCCAAATTCTCCTGTCTGTCTGCTTTAGAGCATCATTTGCTCTGTGATGATCAAGGACTTGGTTTTCACTCTCAAAACTAAGAGCTTCATTAATGTAAGCTGCAATTCTTCTCACATCTTAGAAATTAAGAAATTTGTTGTTAATTTTACTGCTTTTTTTCATTAGTTCTGAGTACTACTTGGCAGGGTGAATTCTGAAATGACTCTGAGTTGGTGGAAGGGGTGGTGGTGGCACTTCAGCACATGTTCTTTTCTCCAAACCAGTGACTTTAACAGTATCTAGAAGAGGTGGCTGGCTGGCAGAAACACTTCTTGTAAACTTCATTTTATTAGAAATGCCCTGTCAAACTACAGTTGCCTATACCTTCTCCCTTCCATGAACCAGTTTTCTGGCATAAAAAATGTTTGGATTTTTCAGGCTTTTAGGAGTGTCTGTAGAGTATCAGGAGCTCTGATTAGGCCGTAGTGACTAATTGAAAGTGCTATTAAGAAAATTACGAGAAGAAAAATAAATTCCATGCAGTCCCCAAGACAGGTTTCATAGGCTTCAATTGGTTAGATTTAGATTGTTTAGATTTAAGAGCAAATGATAAATACTGTCTTTCTTTTTTTTTCTTTTTTTTTTCAAGATGTGTATAGGGTAATAGTACGGGTAACTTGTATATATTAAATATACATGTAAATATAGAGTATTTATGTTCCAACATGATCCTGACTGAATTTGAACCTGAACACCATATATGCCATCTTCAAAAAACTCTCTTGCAATCTCAGCTTCATGTTCCAATTGACCTATTAAAATTTTTACTCTCTGTTTCAAAATTCTTACATCCTGCCTCATACTGTTTTCAGTTACAGGACTGAGGACCATGGTAGTTGTTACTGAGACTCTGTCTCTTCTGTATTTTATCAAATGGTCCTCCTTTTTGTGTCACTCTAATATTTTAGTGCCAAGTTCTCACTTGACTACATTAGTTTGAACAGTTTGCAGGCAGTCAATCATGGAAACAAAAGATTCAGAAAGTGATTTTACTTAAAGTTTCACTGCCAAGAGCACTATGTGTAAGTCACATTCTTTATTTCCTTCTGTTTTTCCCTTTTTTTATTTTAAACTGAAATGACCTTTTTAGAATGCAGCTTTGTGAATATTAGTGCTTCAGAATGCTAATAGGAGGGAGAAGTTCCCAGAAGAACATTATTTGCTAGACTTGCTCAGACTACCCTTTATTCATTTGGTCATTTCCCAACTATTACACACTAATCTAGTGGTTCAGTCACTTAACCAGGTTATACAGTGGTTCTGGGTCTTAACCTACACACCAGGGGTGGACCAGCCAGGTTCTCTGTGCACCTCAGCCTGTGGTATCAGCCTAAGATGATCCTTCATTCCATAGGTGTATATTCAGTGTGCATGTTCAAACCTTTCCTTCTGAAGCTGGTCCAAAGGGCAAAATTAAGGCATGCATACTTGTAAATTCATACCCACAGACTGAGAAGGCTGTGGAATACTTGCTTTTCTTCTTCATTAAGAGCTTTAAACACCCAGTTTTCCTGCTAATTGAAGATCTGATATAAAAGTACTTAAGAGAAAGCAATTCAGATATATAATTTCTCCTTGTTGCCCCTTTCCTACTGATTACCACTGATGTCACAGAAATCAGCATGTAGTCTCTCATGATTTCCTAAATAAGTGTCTAATTATCTTTTTTTTGGCCACTCTCCATGCCAGAGCATAACACCTTACCCAGACTATTGACACTCGAGCAACTTTTTTGACAGAGAGACCTTATTGACTGTCCCAGTGACACTGCAGAGAATCTTTTGCTGCTCAGATGAGTGCCAGAAACTGAAACAGAAATGTAGAAGCAGAAGTATCTCTGGTGCTTTAAAGCTCTTGGTGCAGTTTTATTCCATACAATTGCTTTGGCTACACACATAAAGGATGAGTCTGACATTCCTAAATTAATTTAGAGTCAATCCTTTAAAATGACTGACAGCATGTCATGTGGTGGGGACAAGGCTTTGCTTTGAGAACGGAGAGACCTGTCTCTGACTCCTTGATTAGAGGTTTAGGGAAGAAAGAGGAATAGGGACAACAGTAAACCAGTTACGAGTAAAATTATTTTATGAGGATCCATATGTGTTCCAAGAATCTTCTGAATTTTAATTACAATGTGACCTAGCAGCAACCCTGAGTGCTTTCCAGTTTAAGGGTTAATTGGAACTTGAATCTCAGATGCCAGAGCAGGAGTAAAACACTGCCCCCTCAGAGTGAGCCATCTGCTTCAGTGCTTCTGACCCATGTCAAGGAACTTGCTTGCTGGCTTCTCATTTCTTCACTTCTTTTTTCTTAACATGGCTAAATTTGGAATTATTTAAAATGTCTTCTATACTTTTATTTTTTAGAAAGGCAGGTAGTGTGGAAAACTGCTGGCATACTGAAACTTAAAAAGGTTATTAGCACCAGACAAGTGCAGAGGCTTTAGGGAGAATTTCTGTATCTCTTGCCTCATGCTTATTCACATCTCATCCTTAATCTTGCTCTCTTTCAGTCTGGAAGAGCACACACTAGCTTAAGTATAGCCTAATAGTTTTCCTTTCTAGTCCCCCTCTCTTTCTCCTTTGTGCTTTCAGTAGATTCAAGGATCAAGGCCTAGATACTTCTTTTAGGTTGTTGAACTTTAGTGAATAAGAACAAAAATGAGCAAAGCCAACATGTTTTTCATAAGTGATAGCCAACAGAAAACTTCCTCTGGCTGAAAAGTTCAAAGACTGTGTTTTCAGAGACAGAGGATCCTAGCTTTCCTATCATGCCTTTCTGGATACATATTCTGTTCTATTGGGACAGAAAGAAGTAGCTGTGAGTGAGTTTGCAGCCAAATCCTTCATTTAAGGATTATTTTGATGATCATTCCATGCAAGTGAGTCTGGAATGGCTGTGGTTGGATAGAGGGATAAGAGTAAAGGAAGGAAGCAAAAAGAGCAGAAGGGAAAGAGAGAAGAAATCAAAGAGAAAAGGAAATAGTAAAGGATGAATTGTAGAGAGGGAGGAGAGAGAAAGAAAAGAAAGAAAAAGAAAAATAAAAAGAAAGAAAGAAAGAAAGAAAGAAAGAAAGAAAGAAAGAAAGAAAGAAAGAAAGAAAGAAAGAAAGAAAGAAAGAAAGAAAGAAAGAGAAAAAAAGAAAGAAAGAAAGAAAGAAAGAAAGAAAGAAAGAAAGAAAGAAAGAAAGAAAGAAAGAAAGAAAAGAAAGAAAGAAAGAAAGAAAGAAAGAAAGAGAGAAAGAAAGAAAGAAAGAAAGAAAGAAAGAAAGAAAGAAAGAAAGAAAGAAAAAATACAAAACATTAGAAGGGAGTATTTAATTTCTACTTTGATCTGTTGTCATGCAAAAGTCACTCTCGTCCCTTCCATCTTCTTTCTGAGAGAAGGAAAACCTGTTGTTCATCTTTCCAGGTCAAAATTTACCTCTAGTTCATATTGTGATGTTGAAAATATTTGTCTGGTTGAGTTTTTTAACTCTTTTTCAATGTGTTCTATAAACAAGACAACATTTATTTTGCTTTTCTGTCTCTTACTGCCTAATGCCAGAAGTTTTCAACATCCAACAGGTCTTTTCTTGAGCAGGCATGAGTAATTCAGGTCCTGAGTCAGCAAGTTCCATAAACTTAAATTAATGCATAAGCTCAGATTCACCCCATGCAGCAAACTCCTGAAACTTTCTAGGTGCTCTGTTGATAAATCAGAGCCACACATCTCCTTGAGGCGTATCAGAAGCTCAAATTATTCACATCAATGTACATAATTTTATATTTGTCAGTGTAGAAACATACATGTGAAAAAACCCCCACAAAAACAAAGAAAGAAATCCATTGTCTTTGTATCAAGACTGAAATTATCCTGGAAACAATTGTTTAACAGAAAATATAGTCTAATATTTCTTCTTTTGAAATTGTATGGGGGAAATGAGGCATAAAAGACATCTCTGCTGGTACAGGTCTGCCCCTTCTTAAGCCCATGGTAAAATCTACATTGGCTTCAAGAGGAGTTGTGGATGCAACACAAAACATCTCTCAGAATTTTACTTGAAAGTACAGATCTGCAAAGGGGTTTAGTTAAATACCACAGAACCTATCCTACACGTGTAGTTTTGTAGCATAACCCGCAGTCCTGAGTTAGAGGTCTGTTTCCTTACAGATTGTACAGAGAAGATGGATTCCACAAAGACATGGTAGGCAAGAAAACACTTCAGGAAACGTGGAGACTAAGCATATGCCTTAAAACTTCTTCTTATTCTGCAACTTACTTTGCAGTTAGAGGAGCTGATGTCTTCTGCTTGGGATTCCATAATTCTAAAGTCCTGAGTTATAGCATTTTACTCCCTAATGAAAGCGGTTTCCTCTTCTAGCTTTTGGATAATAAAAGGCCTAAGAAAAGCACATTTAGTTTTTGTTGCCACATGGAACAACAATCTCCCACCTGCTAGAGGAGTGCTTGTTCTCCCCAGCCATAACTTTACTGGATAATTAAGTAATCACTGCAACAGACAGAAAGTGAGAAGTGCTTGATAGTCAACCCCCCTCCCCACGAGAAAAAAGAAGCTGGGTTCCAGTTCGTGAACCAGTGTATGTATTTAATACTAAGTAATCATTACAGCAGTGACTGGAATCCAGATCTCCCTTTTTCCCAGGTGACTGCCTTAAGTACCAGGCTCTTTCTGTCTTCTGAGAAGCTTGTTCTTTCACTAGCTTAATGAATATTTAATCACTCTCTGTGAAGTGGAACATCACATCTTGCAAGGGGAGGCTGTGAGCAGCAAACCCCAGAAAATTTACCAGCCTGATGCTTGGAACAGTTTGGTGAGAGATGCAGTTTCAAATCTCTAGCAAAATAGAGTGAATTGGATCAGAATTTTCTACTTTTAAATGAAAACAAATTCAGACTAAACTTAAAATATTCTACTTTTATGCAACAAATCCTGAAGGGCTTGGTGTTTCCCATTCATCTACAGAGCCACAGAACTTGGCAAGGTATGTCAGAGGTTAAACTTAATCCTATATATAATAAATGTGTTGGATAAAATATGTAAAATCCAAAGATTACATAGGCATGTGTTACACATCTTGTGGATCAGGATTTAGGCAGGTATCAGATTGTCCAGAAGCAGATTTTAGACTCTTGCATAATTTTAATAATGAAATGCTGGCTGCTTGAGCACAGACTCAAAGAGGTATGTCATCTCCTAATTCCCTTTTAGGAGTCAGGGAAATTAAGAACATTAATTAGTCACAGACTGCCTAATTTGGGTGCTTAGGCTTCCTAATTGATTAGTGAAGAGAGCTAGGCACCAAAGAACAGTCCAGAGAGTTTGCCTACTGGGAGTAGACTCACATAAAGATATCCGTTATGAAACATTAGCCACAGAATTTGGCTTTATCATTGCCTCCCTCTGAATTTTAGACACTGACATTAGGAGATTCATCCAGTTGTCTATATATATGCGTCTAGAGTTGTAAATGTGGTTAAGGTAGCCCTTCAGCTTCCCTTTAGCTGACAAGGTCTCACTTAGTTCTTGTGTCGTGTCCACCAGCTCTGCAGACAAATAAACTTAGGGTATTTGAAAAAGCATTAGGGACTTATTTGTGGTCAACTGAATCAAACCTCAAGTCAAAGATTCAACCCAGACTGTAGTAGTGCAAATTTATGAGTCTGTATGCATGTGTATACCATTTGGGTAGATGTGTAAGTGAATGGAGATTGTGGGTGTGATCTCTGCTTGAGACATGGGTGTACCTCTGGGTCTAAGCCATATTCAAGAGTCCCCCTCTTGAACAAACTAGTGTGTTTGATTTAGCACTTGGGGTCAAGTGGAGAATTGAATCTAGCCTTCAGCCAATACAGACACCAGAGTCTAGAGAACTACCCATGTGACCAAATACCTCAAGAATCCAGTGTGCTTACCTGAGGATAACTTCTTGATAGAGCAGGTTTCACACGACAACTGTAATCAGCTACAATGGAATAACACCTTACAAAAAAGATTTGTGGGATCAGAGGGAAGGCAGTTCTAAGGAATTATGTAATGCTCAAGCCTGGTGGGTAGATTTTTCTACTGAAGGAAGGAAAGTAAGACAGTGAGGTAAACAAAATATTTTAGGAAAGTATGTGTCTATTTTATATTAAAGTATATAATTATTGAGTACAATTTATGAACACTATCAAAAGAAAAGACCAGAGTCTGAAGCATTCCCAAAGAGCAACCCACTTAGGCTAGCATCTCTTTGTGCTCTTGATGACAGTGACCAGTGACTGATGAGTGTTATGCAGTTGTCCATCTCTAAAGGAGAGAACACAAGGCCTTTAATCCCTGCTGATTTGGCTAGGATATCTGTTGAGATGTTGTAGGTGACGTTCAAGTCATCTCAAGCTGCAATGAGTCCTGAACCCAAATCTTGAACAATTGTCCTAATGATAAGACTTTGTTAGACAAAATAGGATGAACTCCAATTGCATTTTAATAGACACACTTAACACCTCTAAGCTATTTAGACTCCCTGTTTAGAAGGTATAACATTAATACACTGTTGGCTTTGGAGCCAAAGATCTAATGATCTATGGTCCTAAATACTAATTTAGTTACACAGCTTTTCTGTGAAATTCAGAGGAAGGATACAAGTTAGAAACTTAAATATTTTGTGGGCATCCCTGGATGAACTGGCAACTGAGCAGAAGATCTGAGCATTAGGTTTTGGTCTTAGGTCTCAAAGTTAAAATTCAGCTCACCTAACCTTAGCTCTGCAGCTTAAATGCCTGTGACCAGACAAGCCACTCTAGATTCCCTTTATCATTGACAAAGGCAAGCTCAACGGTGCAAGTCATCTGTTCATAAATTCAATGTCTACTTAAGTCAGTGAGGAACTCCTCTTCCTAAATAAAGCATCTAGTGCCATTCTAGACATCATAAGATATTGTGCCTTGCCGTGGTAAGTCAAGTATATAAGTTCTGATTTGTATCTGCCAGCCCAACACACAATATAAATATCTTGATTATCCAATCACCTCTCCAATGGCACTTGGCAGCTTAGTAAGAAACGCAACCAAGCTCCTTGAGTCTCCTAATCCAATGAAAAGAATCATATGTCACTATTCTGTCTGAGATTTCCACATAGTCACTTATGAAAGGCATTTGAAGGTCTGGAATAGAAAAAGTTTTAACAGTACCACTTAGTGTGACTGAGGAAGGACCATCCATTTAAAAAATAAAACCATCTGTATTTTATCTCAAACCATTTTACAGATAAACATCTAAAATATAAAAACTAGTTCTTTAGTAATTTTGAAATATATCCTAGAAAGCTCTTTTAAAAGGGAGACTAAAGCATCTATATACTCATTAACTATTAATACTGAAATGTAAACCATAAAAACACATAGTTTTACCTTAAGCCAACAATGTTATATTTTTTTCATCTTTGTGTTAAATATACAACATTATTATGGATAAACAACTACTATAAATATTTTACCACAAACCAGTTATAAAACAATATGTTCTTAGGTATATAACTTTCTCATATCTTTAAAAATATTTAAAAATAAAAACATATATTATACATAAAAGTGATACAGAAAGGAATCTCAGGAATAACTAGCTCAAGGTTTATATACTGTATCTCTCTTGTTTAATACAAATGATCATTGTACAGGCAAAGTAAATTAAAAGATACCCCTATTACTCTTTTTCTTGTTTTTATAAGCATGGTGTTTATCTGTGACAGGTAGGAACATGTTCTTGTTTTGAAACTTCAACTCTTTTATAAAGTGATTGTTTCTGAAGATATTTTCATTTGTTTTGTTATTAAAACTCTTTTTATCCATACATATTTATTGCTAATAGTATGATTCAACCAAAAGTCATTATAACTCGTTTACAACAGCAGTCTATCAGGGGTTAATAAATACTCACCTAAAACTGCCACCCTCTCCAATCTGTTTTTCAGAAGTCTGAAAATGTAGTCTTCCCAGCTTCCAACAAAGCTAATGAACTGGAAATCTTCTTCAACAGATGCAGATTTTGCCTTTTCATTTTCTCCACTGAAGTTGTTTTGATATTGTTGCTTTCCCAAACAAACATGTTTAAGACCCTGTACTATTTCTGGCTCCTGGAGCCATATGAATGCACATGTATGTGTATTGGTGTATGCATACAACACACCTGTGTGGTACAATATATTCTGGCCTGCATTTTTTATGTCAGATGACTGCTGAGATCACATAAATATTCACAGGAGGAAAAGGATTATTTCTCCCTGGCTGTAACCCTCTAAAAATGAAGAAAAATAGGTACCTCCAAGGAGTGGTTCATCTGTCCTACATGAGATGCTTGTTCAGAGGTGGACTGAATTTCTGTGAGGTGTTTATATTTTTACACTGACTCAAAAGAGACTTTGAACAAATAGTTCAGGTTCATTTTCTGAATGTCTAAAAGCCAGCTGAAGGGAATCTCACCCTAACTAATTGTTCTGTCCCAAAGGAAGGAATCAGTGTAACTGTATCCACACAAAAGCAATTGATGATATCCATGTAGCGTGCATAGTATAATGGAAAATTAATAATGCTCTTACACCCACTCTCTGTTGTTGCTTCCTCACTACCTCTCTGTGGAAGCTACCTATCATGACTAAGTATCTCAGCTACTTTTCCTTTCATATACGTACCTGTGACAGGAAATCGCCTCTAACTCTCAGGCCCAATGGTACAGCACCATCCTGACCAGCATCAGTTCCCTCACATTGGTGGCAAGTGCCTTGAGCTCAGTCCTTAATTTTACCTAGGCCTTCTGCTGGGATTGTGCAGCCTTAGGTCAAGTTCAGGGGTGAGGAGTGGGAGTAGAAAGGAAGGCAGACTGCATTTAAAATATCTGAAATAACATAAGGGATGCTTCCTGGAGTAATTTTTGAGAGTAGAAGTAAGTAACAAAAATCAAAAAACAGCTAAAGATACAGCCATACAAAATACATTTTGCTCTAGGGGGTATAGGTCACTTCCTCTTCTTATCCACCTTTTCTCTCCTCTCCTCTTTACCCTCCCCCTTAAAGCAAAGAAATCAAACTGGATCTCTGAGAAGTCAATTAAGAATTCTAGCCCAACCTACCAATCTGCTGTTGTTCCTTCCACATGAATGACTGTGAAGTCATTCTCATGTTCACACATCTGTAGACAAAACAAATTCCTGAATTAACAGACTCACTATATTCCTGTGCTCTTTTAAGACACACCTAAAGGTCATGTAGACCTGGGCCACAAAAACTGAGGTGAGGATGAACAGGTCTCTAAGGCTGGTTAACCAGCTGAGGTTTTCTGTCTGTGCTAATGCCAGTGAAGAGGATAGGCACCTCCAGAGAGCTATTCAGCTCAGCTATCTCAGTCAGTTGTCTTCAGGTGAAATAACCTCCACTCAGAAATGCCTACCTCTCTACTCATGAACAACAGCAGAAGTCTAACTCTTTATTTATGCAATATGTCTCTTTTATGGTTAAAGGTAAGTGAGATGAACCAAAAACTCATTAACCACTTTCTTTTGTCACAAGGTTCACTCTGCTATGACTGATAAATATAGAGCTGCCACCCATCATGACAGATGTGCATATGAAATAAGTCAACACATGAATTTCATCAGTCACCTTTGGACCATTAATTACAGCAGGTACCTTGGGGTATGCCCCTGCAGCTGCCATAGTAGTGGTGGTAATCACATTTATTTGATAGCAACAGACACATACTGAGTCATACAAAAAGCACAGTGCTGAGTAGTGCCAAACCTAGGGAACAGAGTAATGAAGAACAGTAAAAGTTATAGATGATGTATGGGATGACAGCAAATACAATGTTTTTTCTATAAAGAAGTGAGAGGTGGGATAAGAAGACAGCTGAAGTAAACAGAGTACACTATGCAGAAAGACAAGATTAGGTGAAGGGACTGAAGGGTAGGTGGGGTGTTGTCTTTATATCGTATCCAGACAGTAACAGAAACTTTTTCCTTAGGGTCAGTGGACATTTAGAGTCCATGAGCATCTTTTAAACTGAACATGGAAGACAGCTTCTGCTTGGTATTGTTGATTATTGCCCATTAGAGATTGTGTGGAGACCATCAAGTTCATTTCACTTCAGATTATGGAATGAACTAAAATTGAGGTCTTCAAGGTGAAAAGCTTGTTTTTTATCCACTACACTAAAGAAGTCATATCTTTTTTTTTTACATTAAGTAACTGCGAAAGGAAAGATTGCGCAACAACTAGAAGTGTGCTGTAAATATCAAGGTTACCAAAAGTCACAAAGCAACCTTTCCAATAATCTGAAGTCGTGATGGAAAGAGTAATACAGTGAATCTATATTGATGCAGCAATCATTAACCCCACACCCTCACTTTGACTTGCATTAAAGAAGCCGCTGACTGAATTTTCGTGCTCAGTTTTTTTACCCTACCAAAACTGTTTAGCAGGTTGGCAAGTTTACTGTGTCTAAGTATATATGTGCATATGTGTGCCCATCTATGTGTCTGTGACAGTATGCTTGGATACATATATAATACTCTAAGTTCCTTACATTACAAAATAGTGTGCATATATTATTCAAATATTTTAAACATGCACTATTAAAAACCACTTAAGAGGGCTCAATTATGTGAATCCAGATTCTACTACTTTAGAAGCTGTTCAGGAACACTATTTTGGGCAGTGCTATCAAAACATGTAAGATTCTCAGGAAATGAGTTAGTCATTAAGAATTTGACCCAAAGTGTTATTTCCACAGATCCTTGTGAACAGCTATCTGTTTTCTTAGTATTATGCAGAATCTTCTGTCACTCCTGTCTCTTCTATATTCTGTGGCTTGTCCTGTCCATTTTAGAGGAGCCCTTGTAAAGCTACAGATCATTGGAATGCCTGAGTCCCTTATCCACATAAACCAGTGACTACTCACATTATTTTTCAGTGACAATGATTCGAAATCCCACAGTAGGCAGGCAGTTTTAATGGGAAAACCAGGAAAGATTATTTAATACTGAAATAAGTAATCAAGGAAGCAAGTATCAGTGAATCATTAGGGTGGTTAAGAAAAAAATAAACAGAAAACAAGTAACTGAAAAAGCAAGGATAAAATTAAACAGTAATGATTTATAGTAAGATACTCTGAGACATGACAGAAGTCTCAGTACACCAAAAGGAAAATCTTGTTTGCTCAAATTATTTGTTTCTTCTGTCTAATGAATGTAATTCTAATATACAAGTGATAACACTGGCATTTCTTTGAAATGTTGATTCAGTTTAATTATGAAAATCACCAAGGTATTTTCTGGCTGCTGCATCACTCCCTGTACTAAGATTAATCACATCAACATCATTCATTTAATCTTCAAAGAGTAAGCAGTTGTCCACAAAAGCCTTCAAATAGCTTCATTAGTGCAATTTTTCAGTCTCAAACACTTATCTGGCAGCATATGATTGAGAGTAAGGAAGGTCATTATATTCATCTGTTTTCTAATCCAATTTATTTTTTTCATGTTTCTACATTTTTTATTTTTTATTTGTGGATAAGTTTAAGCTCCACATTCCTGTCCTCTGTTATGGACAACCAAACCATGTGCAGTTCAAATATAGATAAAATACTTGATGACTATCATGATTTACTCAGAAATGGGATGAATTTGAACGAGAATGTACTCTCCTCTGGAGCCTGGCACTGATTTAACATAGATTGTTTTTGTCACCAATCATGAGCACAAAAGACCTTAAGATGTGTTTCCTTAAACATGCAAACAGAGTTGAAAAGGTGAGACACAGACCAATAAGCCTAATGTTTTCAGTGTCAGACTGAGACCTATTAACAATGTTTTAGAGAATAAAAATAAGTCCAGCCTCTCCCTATTATTAATATTTAATTACATGCTAAGAGCAGCAGCATCTTCAGTCTCCCATGGATGCTGAAAAGGCCTTCCCTTGCTTCATATTACTTAAACACTTCCCTAGCACATCCTGTACATTTTCAAAGAATCATGGTACCCAGCTGAAATTGTGTCACAGTCTTTGAGTACTTTAAATTTTTTAAAATTATAGGATCGCAACCCAACATATTCACACAGAGTGTGACAGCTCACTACCAAGATCACGATCACAGCCTGGTCAGACACAATTATCTTACTTGCATGGCACTAAAATAGCCACTGATCAAAATGTGTTTAGTTCTGTTATTGAGAACTAAAGCCTCAAGGTTTAGTTTTGAAGCTTTAAAAACCAAAGACTTTGTTAAAGTTCCTGCTAACATAGTTGCCTGCAGCTGTCAGTGGATTTTGCAAAAAATTCCATCAATCATAAAAGGGGAAACCTTGAGATGTCAGGCAGTGAACAGATTTTTTTAAAAATACAGATTATTTAAATAACTATAAATTATAAAAAGAACTATTACAATTAATTAAAATTGTCCTTCCATTTAATTTTAGGTGAGGGAAAAATCAATTTTACATTCAACAGAAAAACCTGGACAGAAATTTACAAAAATATATCTTAAAGGTCTGGTGAATTACCACAGTTACAAATATGCTAATCATTCAGAGGCTCCCCAAAAGAAGGCAAAGATGTATTTGAATGACTAAGGTATTTGTTTTATTAACAATTGGATTTGGTTAGAGAAAGAAGCACAGGATAGTTCTGTAGCTAGAAATCAACATATATAGTTTGATTGTCCCTGTATCTCATATAGCTAATTTCATTCCTTTCCCTGGCATACAAACAGTGGTCATGCCCCATCTTTGGTTCACAGTGCTATCTAAAATCAATTGCTATATGAAAGAACAGCATAAAACACAGACTCCATATGGCTCTCAATCTAACCACTTAAACAATGTACAGGTGAGACTTTTATAACCAAGGGTATGCTGCACAAGCAAGGATTTTCTTTGTACATAAAAAAATAAATGAGGAAAATCAATATTCTCAAAAGCAAATGGATAAGCTAATACCTCACTTGCACCTTTTTGTAGATAAGACTTCCCCAACTTCTGTGCAGAATAGGAAAACATAAGCTGGTGCAATATTTATTCATGGCAGAGGAGATTAAGGTGTATCACAAGATGAATTTACAATACAGGCTTCAGTCCTTGAGCTGATTTATGAAATCCAGTGGGCTGTTTCTTTCCCGATGAGCTCCTTGGCTACAGAAGACTCATGCTGGGGAACTCCTCACTCCAGACATGAGGTTGAGTAGTGAAAATAATTTTGTTTAGAGCAGATGTCAGGATGCAAGAAAGTCACAATAGCTGTAGTAGCTACCATAGCTAAAGTAACACAGAAGTCACAAGAGTGTGTCTCCACCAGTATTTATCAGGCATTTGTCACCTGGATATTTCAAGATGTGTTGATATCCCATCCTTAGTTTGAGATGTCAGACTCCGTATATACATTTACTGCTATTTCAATATATCAGAACTTTCCTTGCAGGAACCAANGTTGATTGGTTGGTTTGGTTTGATTTGTTTAGGGAAACACCAATTTTGAGAATGGAGAACTGTACTTTTTAAAACCTTTCCATGAATTGCTTTCAGATCTTGTCCCTGCATCTTGGCAGTATGAGGCTACATAATTTCAAACTGTGTACAACAGAGGGAATGACCAGACTCCTCCTGCAGTTTGTCCCACTTCACTGGAATACTTAGAAATTCTTATGCAAAGTAAGCTTATTTCTGCCTCTACCTTCCCTCTGCAGGACATGGTGGAGTAGGGGGATAGCTATTCTCCTGTGCACTTTTAAACAGGAATCTTTAAAAACAGCAGTATCTCCCTGGAATCATTCCATCCACAGTCATCTGCAGTCACGGTTCAGTACTAAAATCAGTATGTTTCTAATAACCTAGCCTTAAAGGGCTATACTCCTTGGGTGACATTTAAGCTCTCCTTTTCACTTCTCCTTTTTATTCAGATAGTGCTATGCTTAGGAGTCCCAAAGCTTCTAGGTATCAGCCAGGCCTTAAAAGAAGGCAAATTCTTCAAACAGGTCTTGCTGTAACAAATGTGAGTATTATATGCTACTGTTCTTTACTGTTCTCCTCAAATCTCAGTTTCCCTAATTACACATTACTTCTCTGAAAACTATAAATAGTATAATGAGTCTAACCAAGATGTATGCCACAAGTACTGCTTCAGTTATCAGGTAAAGATAGGAAAATAAAGCAAATCACGGGGAAAGCATTTTCAATTAATCTGACTCACTGTGTCCATTTATGTTGGTTGCATTTATTTTAACAATAAATGAACTTTTGTTGGTAAAGTAAGATCCCTTAGTAGGTGACAATACACAGGGCAGATAAACAATCAATTAAGGATGTATTTATATCTGAAAAGTAAGACAGAAATAATCTGTAACCCATAAAGACAACTGTGAATACAAAGATATTTGAATCAGCCACTAAAAGTGAATTGGGATTCGCCTATCCAAGGGTCATGATCTGCCTTTTTTTTGTATTAAGAATACACGAGTTTTCAATCAAAATTGGTACCAAGTGAAAAACCTTCCTCATAGAGCATGAAGAAGTAGAGATTCACCTTTCTGACCACCTTCTTTCCTGTCTTCTATATATCCTCATAAAATATTTACTCTGCTTCTGAATGACCACTGATTATCCTTAGATTTCTTTTCAGATTCCCTGATGATGTCATGGAAATGTTAAACCCATTATGCTAAGCTAGGACCTCCATCTATGGTGACCTCTTGGCACTACCTTCTGAGGACAGCATGATACTTTTACATAAAAGTTAGTCTTCCTTTGGGTCATCAATAGTTGGACTCAGCACTTCAATCAACACCAATAAAATTTAAGCAAGGCCATGTAAAAAGTCAAAATCTATTCTGTGCTTAGAATAGAGTGATAAAAATGTCTGTTGAAATGTACAACTATTTTCTGTTGGAAAATAAGCATTTATATTATTTCATGGGTCCACCCCACAGGTAATACACGGCACTCCTTTTCATTAAGCTATTAGGGAAGTGATTACTGACTAGCACCCTGCTCTAATTATCTTTAATGTAGTGTTTCAAATTGATCATGCATAATGCAATTAGAAATCATAATTAAATTAATTTATATTGATTTAAGCCTTTATAAGTTGGTAATAACCATGACCCATTACATTAATTCCTACAAGCCAACATTAAAACCCCCAATATGCTGAAACATTTCCCTTTTCTCCCCTTCCTGGAGGAACTCACAGGGGATGCCTGTCGGGGCACGCTCCGGGGAAAGTACTCCCGTGGCGCCGGCTCCAGCCTGGCCCCCCGTGGTCCCCGAGCGAGAGGGTGCTGGGGAACGAATCGATAGCTGGCATTAATGCGGGAATAATGACCCGCTGCCCGGGCTGACAGCCGCCCCTTAGATTTCCATGGAGACGGAAAGACCCCGGCAGCCGCCCAAGGGGAAAACCCGAGGGATGGGAGTCAGAAAAGCGAGTGGCGGGGTTGTTTACTGAAGGAGAGGAGCCCTCTCCCCACCCCTCCCCAAAAGGGGCTCATGCCGTAGCTCCCGGCTGGCCGGGGCAGGGTCCCAGGGGGGCTTCCCTTGGCGCGGGAGGCAGCGGGACCCTGCGCAGGGAGGTAGCGCCGCGGCTCCCGGGGCAAGTGCCGAGGGCTGGAGACGGCCTCCCGCCCACGGAAGGCGCTCACACCTCCCCTCACCTGGCACTCATCTTGTTCCGTCTCACCCTCCTGTCCCCACTCCCCCTCCCCGCAACTCAAAAGCTCTCGTGAAAGTTATTTTCCCCCAACTCCAATTAAACTTTTGCTGCGTAGCCCCCTTTTAGGAAGAGTTATGGATAAAAGCAGGCAGCAAGCCATCCAGCTCGGGATGTCACGGGCCAGGCAGCGCTCTCAAACTGGTGTGCTTCCACGCCACCCCTGGCAGACACCTTTCCATCAAACGCGAACGCTCCAGGGCCGAAATAAGTTTTTCAGTGAAAAATATGCCCAGCTATAATAAAATCTTACAGCGGGGAGTGTCACAAATCATTTAAGAAAACAATTTATGCTTAAATAATATTTCCCTTAAAATAAATTCGGGGTTTGCAAATCAGAATTTGATTTGAGAGGCATGAATTCTATTATATGTACAATTTAATCACGGGGTATTTAAAATAGACATTTCCATCTAAAATCCAATCAGAAATCAACACAGTACCTCGAGGCATTAAGATGATCATCTCCATTTTGCATTTGTAAACTGGTAGAAATAAATGTGACTTGTGGATACCAAGAGGTCAAGTACGGCTGCTCAAATATTTTTCTTACAAAATGACGGATTTATTAGACAAATAAGTGGCCCGGCTGATGCAAAACCCCCAGTGATTGAATTTTGACGTTGAGTCAACAACAACTCGAACTACATCAGTGCTCCAAGATTTAGTTATGATGGTAGAGATTACTGAACAAATAGGAGGCAGAAATGAATACAGATTTTCTAGGATCTGCCCCTGGCACCCTCTTCTTGACATTCCTCTCCATATGCTATCCCTATTCATAGTGTATTCTAATTAAAGGACTGGGCTATGTCTTCTAATTTTACAAGAACTTTTAAATAATTAGTCTGGTGTGTGTTAAAAGGGACAGCTTCAGACATAAGGGGATTTCAGTCCCTTTAGGATCTCTCCCCGGCTTTGCAGTTATCACAGTTCCTTCCATGAGGAGGGGTGGAAACCGCCCTGATTTGATTGCAGAAAGATATGAATCCTGATCAAACTGCCGTATGCAAACACAGACGTCCTCGGTTCATTTCCAGCCCATTCAAAGAGAATGGCTAAGGGGGGAGGGGGGTGGGGTGGTCTTTTGTGTTTGGGATTTTGGTGCGGGTTTGGGGTTTTTTCCCCCTTCCCAGTGGAAAAGATGTTGAGGGTTCAGCATTCCTGGGAAAATCCCATGGATCCAAATCTCCTGTAAAACTAGGTTGGGCTGCAGCCTGCACAGCCTCGACAGCGGAAATTTTACCACACTGAACCTGCCCCCTACCTCATTTTCCCCTCCCTCTTTCGTTTCCCCCACCTCCTCTCCTCCTGCCACCCTACAGGTGTGCGAGTCCCCCGGTCTGAGCGTTGCTAGCCGGCGGGGGGCAAGGTGTGTGCTGGAAAGCCTGCGTGAGCTGGGCGAAAGCGATGTTATTCTTGCTTCATTTCTTCAGCGCTTTGGAGCGTTACTTTTACTTGCTAATCACGAAGGGGCGCTTAAATAATTGAGAGTACGTTTAAGCATAAAGCAGTCAGTTTCTAATCTTTTCAGGGGAAAAGGGACTAATCTGCACCTGCTGTGAGAGCCCTTTTTTTATTTATTCTGTATATTACTTCCACTTCAACCTGGACCTGATGGCTCCAATTACAGTTGAGCCTTGCGGAATCCATACCCTCCCTTTTGCAGCCCCTTTTTCTGCTATAAACTTTTTCTTGGCAGAGTAGAGGGAGCAAGGGGATCTTACCAGACACGATTTATCTGAGATTATAATTTATTTATTTTTTAAGAGTAGCTCTTCAGAATTCCCAAGCTCTCCAAATTTGCCTTCTTTCTATTGCCTCCACTGTCTCGTATGCATATTTGTAGAAAAGAGAAGCATACACTGGCTGCCACAGCTATCTGAATTATTTTTTAATAGGGCATAGTTTGAGAGGAGAGCTTTAACGTAGATTTTCTCTTATTTAGCATTTGGGAAGAAATGGTATAATAAGCTTTTCTCCTACTACCTATTTTCACCGCCAAGTTTTTACATTGGATAGAGGTTTCTCACAGTACTGCCAAAGCTAATTCTAGATTTTTATTTCTGTAACCTACTTAGGATGCAAAAAGGAAAAAAAAAAATCCCGTCAAATTAAAGTGAGTCCTCCTGTCTTGCCCGCTCCCAGCAAATAACTTGCAGCACCTAATAAATCCAGATGGAGTTCCTCATATAGCCCGGTGCAGAAATAATTATTGTCCTGGCTTGTTTCATGTCAGAGGCCTCTTTGGCTCATCTGTCATGAAACCAATTTCACTTTATTTACATCCATTTGCTAGTTTAATTACTGTGCTGATGAATAGCCTGAAGGAATTAAGTTACGAGTCTTTGGAAACCTAAAACGACAGATATATGGGCTACCTTTTAAATAGAGGAAGAAAATGATGGGTGGTGTGTGCACCAAAATTTAAAGGTAATAAGAGCTTTTCCCTAGCTAGGTGGAAATACAGAATTAACTGACACTCAGCTAGTGCATTTACCTCTGTCTTGATGTAAAGCATTGCTTAGAAAGGCATTCATATTTTTGCAGGTTTGATGCAATCTGTATTAAAGCAAAGGTTCCAGAAGACGGGTGCCAACTTTAGATCTAAGCACAGATGCACTCATTATTTTTCCAGCCACCAAAAGACGAAAAAATGTTAGAAAGTAAGTCTGTCTTAAAGACTGAGTTCAATGTAACCTATGCACTTAACCATATAATACATATCAATAGGTTTATTATCCTGTGTTTGCTATCATAGAAATTGTCTCAGGCAATTCTTCCCTCTAACTTGCGTTTCTGTAATGTCCCGTACCAACGGGAAGGAAATTTCAACCAGCTACAGGATGCTGTGCTTTTTTGTAAGCCTGCAAAAACCAGTGTTTATCCTTGTGTTACGTGTCCCTGCAGTACCTTACCTCTTTTCCCTTTCTGACGGTGTTTCCCCACCATTTGCAGCACATACGCGCGTGTCACTTGTCCTGGAGATCAGGGATAGGGTCCTGCCCCATCCACCCACATGGTCCCTGCCGCAGGTTCCTGGCACATTGAAGTAATCCTGTCCTCCCCTCCTCCACTGCTCAGTAATTTTTCTGAGCCACTGTAGCACTTTATAATAATCTAGTATTTCAAAACTTTGTGCAGCATGTACCTGAGCAAAAGATCAGTCTCTTTAACGCTCCTCCTTACTCACCGTGAAAGCAAAAAAAAAAAAAAAAAAAAAAAAAAAAAAAAAAAAAAAAAAAAAAAAAAAAAAAAAAAACCACCCAAAACCAACCAAAAAACCACCCACCACAAAATCCTGTCGTCTCGGAATTAGGTGGGAAGTGTCGATTGCCTGGGTTGTGCCCCTGACATGTCACCTACGGACTGGCCAACAAGGTCCAGGAGGAGCCCGTGTGAGCATGTTCATTCTAACCCTGAAGACAAAATCCCCCCAAAACCCTATTCTCCAAACAAAGAGCAGAAACCAGACCTGAGAGTCTGTGCAGCTCCTTGAGCGCTGAGCCTTGACGGTAGGTACATCAAGGCATCTTCATTTGTCTGAAACACAGAAGTTTAGGTAGTCCCGTTTTGAGGGCTGCATGAAAAATTCACGTACACAAGGACTTTTACACTGCTCTCCTGAACAGACTCCTTCTTCCCCTTCGCCTGGTAATTTTGTGGATCCAATACTTCCATGGATCTCACGTGGGACAGACCTGCCTTGAAGAGAGGACGTGCAGCAATAGGTAATAGGGCAGATATAAAAGTGGGGAGGACGGCCAGAGCTCTAGCTGCCTGTAGGGGAGATGATGTCTGGCTCACTAGAAAAAGCCTTCCACTCAGAGACACCCTCCGCAAGGAGAAGGCTTAGGGGGCGCACAGAGACCCTCTTTGTCACAGAAGTTGAGTAACACTTTAAAACCAAATCTTTTGCCAGGGGTAACACAACACATTTTCCCCCTCCTGCCTGAAATCTTGCTACCGGCTGCTCTGAGCTGGTTACATGAGAGTATAAAAGAGCAGATCAAAAGAGAATTACAGCTGCCTGTTCGAGGTACTCCGGGTCTTTATATCTGAGAGAAATGAAAGGAGAAAGTGTACAGAAACATAGGGTGGGGTATGAAAAGCTCCCTTCCCCCGCTGCCTCTCTGCTCTTCCCTCTCTCCCCCTTTGATTAATAGATCCATGTGGCTAACGGCCTGACATATGGTGTGCGAAGCAGCTTGAGATGGTACCTCAGGCATACCCTACGGCCATTAACATATTACAGGCTTCTGTGCAGCCACAGACGGACAGAGAGAGAGCCAGAGAGACAGACAGCCTATCCTCGGACCGCGCCGCTTGCCGCGGCCCCGCGGTAGCTCTCCGTGGTGCTGCAGCCCCTCCGCTCCGCTCCGCCCGCCGCTCCGCCTGCGCGCAGCCCGCCCGCGGCGTCTCTGCCGTGACACAGTTCAAAAAACAGGCGTGCACGCACAGGCGGATTTGAAAGCCCTGCGCCGCTTTCAAACGAAGGGGTGGAAAGCAGCATCGACATTACTCCTTATACATAATACAGGGATCTCTCTCTTTCTCTTTTGTATTGCTTTTTTTTTTTTTTTAATCTAGGAAAAAGATCTATTGCTATATATATAAATCCCTTACCACAGAGTACACAAAAACTGTCTTGTGTGGAACCCCGTTGCATTTACAGTGCAGCGCCAGTTTGCAATGCAGGAAAGACATTTTTGCAAACGACCCAAAAGTTAAGAAACTCCCACCTATTGTACGTGGCAGTGAGGGACATACGTGGTGTTTGGAAGCAGGGACTATACTAAACAAAAGAGTGGCTTAGAACACAGCAAAACCTAAGATTTATTTAATCCATTTCAAGAGTTCTGACAGAAACATACATCACTCCCTGCACTTCGCCTTTTAGTTTCCTGTAGATAACTGCCCTGACTCTTTTGAACTTTGTTCTGGCTGTTTTGTTGGGAAATAAATGCTAACACTAGATTAAACGTTTCTAGTAGCTTCATCTTCTGATTTCAGGAAAATAGTGTTAATAAGGAGCTTTGATGTTGTTTTACTTTCAGACTGTGTGCCTTAAGGCAGAAAAACGCACAAAGGTACCTGGGAAAGTAAATTGCCAGAAGCGAAGAGCACCTCCCTTTCAAAATCCTGTAAGTACTCCTCTCACCTACATCAAACTGATCCTACGCAGAGCAGCGCTAGCTGTTCTGAGGTTTCCTGGCTTTTGCAAATATCACTCCTTTCAATGCACACAAGACGACGTGTGCCCCTATGTTTATGTGCATGCACATTTCAGTATTATCAGTTGCTAATGAAACCAAAGATTATAGGGCAAATACGGAAGGCTCGTGCCATAGCTGCTTTTTTATTATAATTATTTTTTTTCCTCTAATAAGAATATAAAACCCCGTGGGGAAAAGCCTCCTAGAGATTTGCGGTGAGGAGTAAAGCTGATGCAACGTGAGTAGAGAACTGTAGACCTTCACCACGCTGAAACAGCACAGAATAAAAGTTTCACATCCTGTATGTACATTTGGGGTTTTACTAGCTATTCCGCCAGTAACCCCCTCTATGCTTTCGGGAACCCAGCACATCGGCATCGCCGATTCCTCACACACAATCAATACATTTTGCATAGCGCGGGTCTCTCTCGCACGCTATCGTCTTCTGTTGTTTCCTCTCTATTCTGCTTTGCCTCTCGTCGGTGGACAGGGTTCCTACAGGAGGCTTTTCTTTTAAGAAATTAGTGCCGACGATAGAGTCTCAAAAGTAAAACCTGCTTCCTCGCGTCAGAAATTTCACTGGAGCCCACCACAGCAACCTTTCAAGCATGCGGTTCAGTTTCAGTCAGACACAGCTTGTCTCTCCAGTTTCTCCTCTTACCCCCTCCCCTTCTATTCCTCTTACAGCAGTGCTTTAATAAAGTCACATAAGTGATTGAAATTAACATAAATCATTATTAGTTATTAGGATTTGCTCTAAATTACTCTGTGAATATAACACCAAACCCCATCTGCCACTCCTGCTCTAGCAGCAATAGATTGCAGATAAAATAAATGTCCTTACCCCATTAGAATGTTCCTGTCTCTGTAGCCAAAAGCCAAACAAAAGCAATAAATACAGAGCTTTTTTCTCTCCACTATTCAGCTGTGACTGTTTTCATCAGCTCTTCCTCTAGAAAAGCTCAATAGCTGCCTGAAAATATTGCATTTTATATCACCAAAGGGCGATTAATATTGCATTAACTGTATTTAACATTTTTTAAGCGCGAGTAATCTGAAATGAGTAAGTTTCTGATACTAAATACAGGGGATGTCAGAGCTGGTGAAAACAGCTTAAAATATCTGTATAAACAGATTATTTGTTTCATAGTTTGTATTTTTATAATGTTATGGTATAGTGTGCTCTGTTTGAAGTAGAAGAAGCCATGCTAATGGTCTGTTTAAAGTATTCTGACACTGTCTGGAGACATCCAAGTCTCTGCCTTCATTAAATGTTTATTGTCAACACTTCAGTGAAAAAAAAGTCTTGTGTAAGTGAATTTCCACTGCTGGATGCTGTCAACACTTTGTTTTATTCTGATCCGCGTGTACAAAAGTTTGTATACATTATGCTGAAGTGAAGAGAGGCAGAGATTTAGTGAGCTATAATTAGTTACCAAACAAACTTTTGTTAGTAATTCGGTTTACATAATGACCATAATCAAGGGCTAAGTTATGTATGTCGACGCCTCGTCTTCTTTCCATGCAACCCGTAAGAAGACGTATTCATGTTGACATGCTATCCTCTTGTCAAGGAACACCTTTTTCCGAAATAGAGTAATAATAATAATAAAAAAACCTAAACCAAAACAAAACAAAAAAAACCCATACCCAGAGCTTTTGCATCTTTTAGCTCTGGCTCACAATTTTAAATTGCTTTCTTCTAACCGTGCAAGGGTTGAAACACCGTCTCGGTCCCCGGTGTTTGCAGCACGAGCCGGCTTTCTGCTCCTGCTGCCGGACCCGGGCTCGGGGTGGTTTGTCCCCGCACCGGGACCCGCCCCGTGCTGGAGCCCTTGCGAGCGGGAGGGATGGTCGGCATTCTCACCCAAAGAGACACTTCGGACACTTCTATGACTCGCTTGTGAAAATCAGTGGGAAGTTACAAATGATCTTCTACGTACCAGGGCCGAGTGTCTTTTTAAGAAATTATTAAATTATTTTTTTATATAAAGCTTTTAAAATACTTTAGTCTTTAGAGTGATTAGCGTTTTACAATGTGATTATTTTTAATTTCCCCCAACACAGACTTCCAAATAAATTTTAATTCTATATTTAAAAAAAAAAAAAAAACAAAAAAAACCAAAGGTGCTTAACCACTTTTCCCCGAGAGTTAGAGATGCTTTGGTGTACTTTGGTAAGCAGGCTGAAGGAGTTAAAATGCAGTTCAAAGGAGGACTCCTGCTTTCCCAGAGGGGCTGTGACTCCAATTTGGGAAGCAGATTTTGCATGCACAGCTGCCCCTGGACGACCAGCCACGGCAAGCTCCCGGCCAGGGCTTGACTGGTGACACCACCATAAATCCGCACCGGCGCAGGATCCGAGCTTCTCGGCCCCCTCTGCCCGCGGAAACACCGCGCTGAGTCAGCCTGAAAGTTGCATCCTAAACCAGCAGGCGGACGGGCACACCGCGGGGGAGGGCGAGCGCCCCGCGGCGCCTCCGCTCCCCGCGGAGGCAGGGGGCACGGGGGGGGCCCTCACCGACCGCGGCTGCCATCGGGGATGCGGAAGCAAAGGCGGAGAGTGTGCTGCTCTGCCCGCGGGCAGCGGCCTGCCCCTGCCCGCCCCCGGCCGCTGCCCGTCCGCCCGGCGGCGGGGCTGGGGCCCTCCGGTGCAGGCGCGCTCTCTGCTACTGCCGCTTCTTCAAAGATTTATATGTGACATCTTGTTTTAAATTAACTTTCGAGCCCTGGGTTTCATTCATCTATCCACGCACTCACCCA
>VXBX01005992.1:660929-765669 GCA_013400415.1 Scytalopus superciliaris | reverse complement strand
TTTTCTTTTCTTTTCTTTTCTTTTCTTTTCTTTTCTTTTCTTTTTTCTTTTCTTTTCTTTTCTTTTCTTTTTTTCTTTTCTTTTCTTTTCTTTTCTTTTTTCTTTTCTTTTCTTTCCTTTTCTTTTCTTTTCTTTTCTTTTCTTTTCTTTTCTTTTCTTTTCTTTTCTTTTCTTTTCTTTTCTTTTCTTTTCTTTTATTTTCTTTTTTTCTTTTCTCTTCTTTTCTTTTCTTTTTCTTTTCTTTTCTTTTTCTTTTCTTTTCCTCCTTCTTTCTCTCTCTCCTTCCCTCTATCTTTCTTTGTGTTTTATTTTTCTTTCTTTTTTTCCCTCCCGTTTCCGTGATTTTTCTTTGAATACTCTTGCATTTGAAGTAGTTAAGGGGTTAATAAGGCACTGTTGGTATTACGAGTGATTCGAGGGTTCTGTCCCATTTTGGAGTAGATTCCATTTTTTCTTGTAGTTGCTTATGAAGTTGAAGGCAGAACTGTGGAAAGAGTAAATCTGCCACTGTGTCTGTGAGATTAGTGTGGATCCTTAGCGAACGGCCCAAGGTGAATCCTGTACCCTGGGGCACGCTGGAGCCGTCCCTCGGTGACCAACCAGATGCTGCCTTGTTAGTTCCAGCCGGCCTGCAGGCAGGCAAGCAGCGGGGCCAGGCAGCAGGGTGTTTGGTTCAGGGATGTGACAGACTGGGAGTGCAACGCAATTGTTCTGTTTCTTTTGAACGCCTCTTATTTATGCACATAAACACAGCGGAAAGGGCACGCAGGCAAACACACACACACACACACACACACACACACACACACACACACACACGCAGGACACACAACCCCAGGTGAAGTCCACGTTTGTCTTCATAAGCCCTTCCCTAGCTCCCCAGCTAGTCCAGGAGGAAGGAGGGAACGACTGTCAATTACTTGTCCGAGAGGGAGCCAGGTCTCCATCCATTACCGCGTCCCCTGGGGTGGCAGAATGCAACTTCATGTCTGTAGGGGGTGTAACTTGAAACTGGGCTTAGACTCTCCTTATTTATCTAAATCATTGTATCAGAATAGACAAACCATACTTTTTATGTATTTATTTACTTTTTTCCCCTCTTTTTTTCTAAAGACATATTACTTATTCTAGCTACTTCTGAGCTATCATGTCTTGCACAGGAAAAGCCTCTTTGGGAAGGGATGGGGAGTAGCAGGAAAACGGGAGACATAACCGGTTTTCGCCAAAGTTGCTGAAAAGCGCCCAGCTGCAGGAGCAAGGCCCGAGCCGAGCAGTCTGCCATTCCCGAGCAGCAGCAAGATCCAGCTCGCGACACGCACCGCGGGGCTACTGGGGAGAGTCCAGAGAGGGAAGGAGGTGAATAGCCGGGATCACGTCCTCGTCCGGTGGAGGAAGGCGTGGGATGCTCTTCCGCCTGGCATGCGTGAGTGTTTGCCAGCGCGCCTCTGCGCGGACCCCGGTCTCCAGGATGCTGTCAGGCCAAGTACGCCAGGTTTCCCTAAGGAAAACGCTGAGAGAAGGGAAAATTTTGCAAGCGGTGGCAAAGACGGACGAAAGGAGAATCTCTAGGCTAAGCGGTGACCTGCCTTCCTGTCCGCATTCCACCGGGCACATGCTTTGCCGCCGCAACCGTGTCTTTAACCTCTGGGTTGGCAGGGGCTGGGCCGAGGCAGCGAGGGCAGGCAGGGAGGGCAGGTAGCCATCAGCGGGGTTGGGGACGGGCGGCTCGGGCAGGCGCTGCTGGGCAAGATCTTCTTGACTGGAGGAAAATCAACGCCCTCCAGTACTTTTAAAACGACCCCTTCTGTTCACGGGCTTATTTTTTTCGGCCAGAAAGGCAGAGAATGCAGCCACCCTCACATCTCCGCCCTAGCGCCAGCCGGAGCAGGTGAGGACCTTCAGAAGCAGCCTGCTGGATTCTCCTGGGGCATGAAGCCGCCCCGCCCGCCAGTACACTCATCCCCTCTCAAGAGCTCCTCATACCGTCATAGAAATTGCCCGGGTCTTGGTCACCGCGCCCGCCCGAGGGACGGGGTGGCTTCGTGTGGTGGGGGGAAAGCCTCCGGACCTCAGAGAGGGGGTGGGATGCTGTCAGGTCCTGCCGCCGGTCCCTCTCCCGCTCCCTCCTGCTGCCTCGGAGGCAGAAGCCTCCGTAGGGTTTTGCAGCCAAGTTTTCCCTCTGTCTGATCTTTCATGAGAGGGGAGGAGGACAAAAGGCTTTTTGGGGGCACTGTTTGGTCTGTCACTTATCAAGTCCAGGGGGAAAAACTTTCCTTCGCAGTCTTTGGAACATTTTTTTTTTTTTTTTTTTTTAAAGAGGGGAAGCGCTAACTCTACGCTAACTTTTAAAGCAACGTTCAAAATTACAGCGCGACCCTAACTCCCCCTCCTGTGCTGCTCCAGCGCCGCAGTCCTTCTGATCTCCTCTGCCACCTCGAGTGCAGGGGCCGCTGCCCGGAGGGGCTCCCTGGGGCTCGCCGGCCACCAGTCCCCCCCGTCACCAGCTCCCGGCGGTACCCCCTCTCCCCACCACACACAGCCAACTCCCCGGGCAGACGGCTTGAGCCAGACTCAGAATCGCACGGGCCTGGTAATAGATTTTATCTTAATGTTGGCTGTTATTTCTATTCCTCGTGGGTACGTCCAGCCTCATGAATACTGATGGCAATAAACTCGTTGAGGAGCGAGGAGCGAGGAGCGAGTTCATTGGCGACACGACCATGCTGTAGCCCTACTTTTATGGCCCAAGATGCTCAATAAAGTGAGAGAGTCATATATATATATAACGCATTTACTTGTCTCCCGTAGTTTTCTCGGTTTCAAGTGCAAGAAATAGGCAGATTTCCTTAATTGACTGAACTGCCTATCTCGAGAAAGTAATAAAGGAACCCCTTATTCCCACAGTGAAACGATTTATAAATTAATTACTGTAACCCATTGTATTTGATTTCTCTTCTTAGGATTCCCTAAAGATAAATATACTAAAGCTTATGATATTAAGTATTAACATCTCATCATAGTTTGCTGTATATCTCGACTTGAAAAAAAAAAGTCAGAGTGGATCTCACCACTCGCTCTAAACCTTCTGGATATTTTTATTTCACCAAATGTTAGCTTTACATTTTGTAGTTGCGGTATTTGTCCTACCCTGAGTGTCAGTGGGAGCACTGGGAAAAAACCTACAGCACATGTGTTATTTGGTGAAGTTCGCAGAAATTCAATGTCCTATTTAGTATGAAAGTTATTCTCCATTTAGATGATAAAAATTAACCTTCAGAAAAAAAAAAAAAAAGAAAGAAAGAAAGAAGAACCACAACAAACCCAACCAACCCTTTGGGTGAATGCACAAAAAGTATTTCCTTGTCCTAATGAGGACTTTCCTTACATCAGCAAAGATCTGCTAATTACTGATGTACAAGCAGCAATAATTGCTTTTGCAGCCAAAGTGTAGAATGTTGTCATATTAAAAATTGAAAGGCTTGATGGTGATTTAAGTCCCAAGGTAGTTCACAACGTCCCCTTTCGGGAAAGGAAGGAGACCAGAGGAGCCAGGCAGAGGTCCGGTGGAAAACACTGCAGGTCCTGTCAGTAGTAAAGTTTCTCGCTCTTTCTTATAAGTGATGCGGAGGAATTAAAAGCATACCAAGACGCCCTTCCAGCAAAACACCTCCCAGACCCTGCTTGCTTTTCACACCCGCTCCGTGGGCAAACCGATTGCTGGCTTTCACCCGCGCCCACGATCGCTCTCGCTCCAAGGGCGTCACATTTCGATTGGGTAGCCGGAAAGCGCAGCCTTTCTCCCCCCAGAAAGACACGGAGAGGGCTCGGAAGGGGCAGGGGTCGGTCGCCAGCCGCGTCTCGCCGCGCTCCGGAGTCCGCTCGGCTGCCCAAACAGGGAGCGGAGCGCTCGGCTCCCCCTGCCCCCCCCGCGCGAATCAAAGCACCTTCCGAGGGGCTGGGAAGTAGTTGCCTTGTCATGTAACACATTGCCCTGATTTATTATAAAATTTTAACGAAATCATGCATATTTTAACAGCCTTTAATCACTGCATGAAAATTTAATTCATGAACTGTAGCGCGTTTAAATAAATGAAGTGTTAATTCATTAGGATTAATTAATTTGTTAAAGGATTGTGTGCAAGGTTAAGGTGGAAGAAAAACTCTTTGTTAGTTTCGAGTCTTAATCACCGGGTTTTGTTAATAGTGAAGGTGGGGGGAAAAGACGCGACGAGGGTTTGAGTGGGGCGGGGAAGCCCGAGGAGGGCAGCGCCGGGAGAGGAACGAGCCTGCGGGACATCTCGGCTTCCACCGGCCTTTTTTCCGAGCTGGAAACCGTAATCCTGGCGGAGAAGGTGGAGGTCTGGCCCCGGGCGGGAAGGGATGGGGGCAGGTGCATCCCTTTGCCACCCTCTAGGCGGGGAATACAGGCTCGTGCCGCCTTCCTGGCTGGCAGCCAGCAGCAACATTTCTCTCCCCCAAATTTGGAGACAACGCTAAGGGGGCCAGGGTAAAAAAGCTAAAACCTGACGCTGTTTTCTGTGAGGTCTGGATGCCCAGGTAGCCGCCCAGCCCTGCTGCTGGTCCCCTCTGATTTCACAGACATGCACCAAGAGGAAAGTGACCCGGGAAA
The DNA here is from genome assembly GCA_013400415.1 of Scytalopus superciliaris. Classification (NCBI taxonomy): domain Eukaryota; kingdom Metazoa; phylum Chordata; class Aves; order Passeriformes; family Rhinocryptidae; genus Scytalopus; species Scytalopus superciliaris. Next base: position 761,039 of record VXBX01005992.1, on the reverse strand, counting down.
GGGAGAGGGGCCCTTTCTCATCCGTGCTCGGTGACCAAGTCTCCCCAGCACATTCCACTGGCACAATAGGAGTGGCAGCTGCCCAATAGGTAGCTTGGGTACTTGTCTGCCTAGTTTCCCTGAAAACCATGAGACAGCACTCACACAGCCTGTAAGAGCTTTAGAGCGGAGACAATGCTTTCTGTTGAGGAAAGCTACAGAAACCAGAATAGTCAGTTTCATTTGTTTTTCAGCCCAGTTTCATCCTTCCCTATCTCTTGCTACATTCACGGCTGTCAAAGCACACACAAGCTTTTGCCTGTGCTACCTGTGCTTTTCCCTCAACCCTTCAGCTAATGATGACGGCTCTTCCAGTTAGAGCTAAGGGACACTGAGGCAGGAGCTGAACTTTGGGCCACAAAGAGAGGACAGACAGGCCTTCCCTTTAGGCCAGGCTTGACAAGCAAGTGGCTAGTCACAGCAGTGGACTTGTCACTGCTGCAGGGGACCAAGGCACAGGAAGGGCAATTTTGGAATAACCATGAACCTCTATATTGAGTTACCTCAGAGCTGCTTTTCCTTTTGCCCTGGGAAGGAGGAAGTGAGAAACCTCAGTCTACTTACACCGGATGGCCCTATGCCAAAGAGCAGCAAGGAAGAAGTGTCCACAGTTTGCGAAATATTTACCATAACCACAGCACAGAAGAGGTGTGTAAAGGCTGTTATTTCAAGTCTAGAGTTGCCAGGAGTCAGAAACATGACTTTGATGCTGTGCAAGAATTAGGATCAGAATCAGTCAGTTTAAACTGCCTTTAAATGGCATTACTGCGTGAGGGAAACAGTGAAATGAAGGTTGAAGGACAGGAGACCCACGTTAGCACACCTTGCAATGTGTATATATATTGCCCCCTTGGCAAAAAAAAAAAGATACTTTTAAAGATACTTTTAAAAGAGACAATAAAGCACATTTAAAAACAAACACAGACCAAGTCAGTATCTGGTGCTGGTAGGCAGAGCCATTCTGCAGCACCTCACCTGAGTAAGCAATATCAAGCGGAACTGGGCTCTCACAAGACCTCTAGGGAATCATAGAGAAGCAGGTGACTTGTCAGACTTCATGTAGGTAAAACTCCCAATAACATAGTGAAAGCCCAACCTTAGCATTCTTGCTCTTACATATAACCCAGCACATTTCACTGGCAGCAAACCTAGGCTGGTAGCAAACTCACTTTCCTGTGTTACCCATTGTCCTGGAGAACACTCTACTGTGTTAAAATCTGCACGCTGCCTTGTATTTGGTACAGTAGGGTATTATTAGATGAAGTAAAAATTTTATGAGCTATTAAATATCATTAGACATCATAGATCTCTTCTGTACATCACTTTGAAATGTCTATTGTCTTAATAAAAATTAATATAGTTAAGTTTTAGATCTTGTGTATTCCAGTTCTACATTACTACATAGCTAGGTAACGAGGATCAAAAATTACCAGCAATGAACTCTAGTTTAGGCTGTTTTATTAAGTGCAGGAAGAGATTAAGCAAGCACAGTATCAACAGAACACAGCCTGGAGAACTGAAACCTCATGTACAATTTTTAAGTGAAGAAACTCTAGTCATTACATATGAATAGGAAATTTTTGAGTTGATTGCATTGATCACACTACCAAATTTTAAGTCAAAAGGAATGCAATCTACATTAACCAAATAGGACAAGAATTCAGAACAGTTTCAGCTTTACAACTTGTGACACATAAAATGCTCCTACTTATAGCACTGGATGCAATCATAATCTGCTCACTACATCTGTGGCGGAGATATGAAGGTATGAGAGAGCTTGGACAACGATGATAACTTTCTTGCAAAGTTACCAGCCCAGAGCTGGGAGGCCTTTGCAACAATGTATGTGCTCCCACACCATTCCAAGTGAAAAGCCAGTACTCAGCCTGATGCCCCACTCGCTTTTCCCTGCTTGAGTAATACATTTACGATCATGATTTTCAGCGTTTCTTTTAACCTTAGGCTTGGCTCTTCTATCCATTCAGGCTGCATGACATGTACAGTCAAAATATCCATACTGAAGAGCAAGCCTGTATGTGGGGTTCCTGCCAAAAGGACTAGAGTAGCATGAAAAAAACTCCAGTGTTTTCCTTTATTCTAGTTTGATTTCTGGCATGACACCAGTTGTATTAAAGTTTCCATAACTGAAAAAATGAAAAAACAGACTATAAAATGAAGCCTATAAATGCACTCCCTCAATGCTACAATGGGTATTTGTGATTGTTCTGCAACACAAAGGTGTTTCTAAGAAAGTGTTTGTGGCAGCATTTTTTATAAGTAGGACTAGTCAAATCAAGTAACAGCTCATGCCCAGATGGTTTTGACAGCTCCCTAATTTCTGAGAAAATATATTAAAATTGAACAATTAGATTTTTCTGTGAAGAATAAAGTTCATATACTTTGGTAAAGCTCTAAAAAGAAAAGTCCCAGTTTAGAATGAACACAATTACATAAATGAATGCCCACATTACAGTGTGAAATGTAGTTTTTGTTCAAACATCTTACAGGACTTAACTCTACAAAAGATCAGCCAGTCTGTTGAAATTTTCCAAGTGGCTATCGCTTTTTGCAAAGGGACAAAAGGCAGTATATGGATTTTTTGTATCATAGGTATTGATCAAGTGAGGACCTCTGTTTCTAAGAAATGCCATCAGAAGCCTATATAGAAAGAAAAAACTTGCATTTTGTAATTAAATATGCCCTTAAAAAAACACAATAATGCAAAGAAACCAATTTTGCTCTGCTGCTTAATTAGGTCTCCTCCTGCAGCAGGCCATCACATTATGTTGACCTATGCAATACTTTATGGAAGAGTCACCTCCAGAGAGGCCGAAAGCCATTTCCATCAACTGTATCGATGCTGACACTAGAATGGTAGTATGTCTAACAAGGAGGAGGAGAGGAGATTTTTTTTTGTGAATAAGCTCAAATTTATGCTTTACAAAACTTAAGATATCTATTTTCCAAATTAGGAAAAAAAATGGTTCCCCCCCCTTTTTTTTTTTTTTGCTAATTCAATATTTGAGGCAACATCAAGGATTACAGTGCTTATAACATGTTTTATTCAATTCACATAGAAAAGCATGCAGTATTAATGTGAAATGGTACAGTATTAATGTAAGATGTTCAGTGCACATTAGGTAAACAAGTCATTAGCATACAAACCCATTTTTATGGTCTATACAGGCATACTAAACACATTTAGAATAACAATGCTTTTTGGGAACTAAATTAAAAATTGTGCTTAACTTCAAAAGAAGACAAGCCATGATTGCAGTGTTAAAGAAGAGATGTTTTCTAACTGAAGTGCTGTAACCCTGAAAAGAAAGAGGGTACCTTACACCCTCTTGAGAGTTTCAGTACAGTACAGTGCTATGAAACAGTCTGAGCAGCAACATTTCCTCTGGGAGGGAAGTTTTATGGCAAAACTGACATTTTATAGCAACTTCATGAATCCATAGGATATATAGCCAGTAGCTGCCTTACACACAAAAAATGTAATCTTTAGGAATGGGAAACGTAACCTTTAAAACTAATTCTCACATAAATGACTGATTTGATAAGACCACTTAGAACTGTCCCGTTCAAGGGAGCCATTAGCTGTGCTCACAACTGGAAGAGCATGTAATCTGAAAATGAAAGAACATCCAAAACACCCAAATGCCCAAGTAAATGAAACACCCAGTCAAAGAAAAGAATATGGAGTGGTTCTTCCCTAGAAAAGAGCTTGAAATGGACATGAGAATGTTCAGTTTTCACATAGCTGAAAATGACAAGATCAGATTGCATGGAAGTCATTAAAAATTAAGTTCACCTGTAAATATTAAACATTTGCAGGTTTACAACTTTAGATCACATTTGATTTCCAAGCAGAGTCAGTTTTTGGTGGTTTTTGATGGACTAGCACTGGAAAGGCTGCTTTGAATTTTCCTCTTGGTTAACTGACTGACATTTTTATTTTTCCTTTCAGCTTTAAAGGAAGACACCCAAGGAGGACTAAGTGGACTGTGCAGATCAGATGACATCTTTAAAAAACAGGAACCAAACTTTTGTTCCTCAAACAACCTCTGTGAGTTACCGAACAGTACACTTGGGGAAAAGTCCCTTTGAAATAAAGAGTTTGGAGGTTTGGTACCACTAGTCACTATGTTTTGGCCTGTAAACAGTGGAAAGTGGTCATTCATATCCAGGTCAGATGGGGAGAGGTTGGAAAACATAGCAGGTTTCCAGCCAGTTCTATCGGCTGCTAGATCTCTTGTCTCTGGACACTTCATAGTCTGTTCCTCATTCATCTCTTCCAGTTTCTTCTCAGTTCCATTCAGAAGCTTAGAGCAGTCTGTTGTCTTTGAAGAAATATCAAGATCAGAGGACTTGAAATTATAGCATGGACTCTTGCTGTTGTCTGACTCGGACATCATTGAGTCCAACTCAGAAATTTTATCGAGGTAGGCAGCATCCATAGATGCCTCACTGGAGGTTCTTGTGCGATTCATTTCAGAAGAGCAGAGACTATGCAGCCTTTTAGGTAAGCAAGAACTAGTTTTATCACTGGATTTTGCTGTTGTCTCATCTGACTGACAAGCTACTGAATTTTGCTCTGATTCACCAAAATCTAAGTTCTCAGCAAAATTTGTTGGGCAGGTGCCCCAAACCCCTGATTTTCCTGTAGTAAAACAGTTTAGCTTCTTTTCCCTATTACAGATGCTTACACTGTGTTCAGGAGAATCTTTGCTGCAACCATCTGAAGTGCCATGAAACTCTTCAAACTTCAGTTTTCTCAGGAATGTTGATGGTTTCCTTGCATTTTCTTTTCCATCAGGAGTGTTCAACTGAAGGCGACTGAGAGACAGAAAAGGAGTGCACGGTGGTGGAAGATCATAAAGTTCTTCATCCTTATATGGGGTACATTCCTCAATTTTATTCCACTGCTCTTCTAAGCAGGCATCCATATTTGTACTGTTTTCATCCAGGAGAACCCTGTGACATCCTGGGAATAGGTCTTTCTTTGGGGCACACTGGGTATTTGAGCTATTCAAACTATCTTGACTAGAAGAGCTTAAACAAGTTCTACCACTTGTCAGTTGTTCAAGACTGTCAGGACTTTGACTGGTAGTTAAACCTTTTTTCTCCTCAACTTGGGTTTTCAAACAAGTTGCATCTTCACTGCTCTCCCCTCCTTCAGCATCTGTGGAAAGCACTCCCTCACTAACAGCACTGACTGTCTGGCTTCCTTTGGCTGCATTTTTCAGATGTAAAAGCTGACATTCCATTTCTTCTATGTATTTATCACTCCTTTCCAGTGCCTTTTTCAGACGGTTCATTTCACGTTCACTTTGTTCCACTTTGGACTGAAGTGCAGCTATTGTAAACCTACCAAACCTGCAATAAGTAAAAAAGAAAGAAAATATTAAGGTGGAACAAAGACATTCTCATGATGCTTTGTGAGCTCATTTCAAGGCAGAACAAAGCTATCAAACACTATGTTAATTTGAAAAAAAAAAAGTCAGAAATTTTCTCAGTTATGAAAAAAAATACTAAAATCAACACAAATAACACAGAGTAGAAGTTATATGTAAGAAGACAAAATTAAAATATTAGTGGTAGCAAGGCAATAACAAGCAGATTATCCTTCCAAGGGCTAGTTCTATCAGTTCAACTCAAATATGCATGAAGAATTATCCCCTAAAACAATGGCAAAGATTTATGATAACATTTGAACAGTGGTCCACATCTTGAAATATTTACATTCAATCATTTTCCTACAGTACAGCAGTGTTTTACAACACATTTCTTTCACAATGTCACCTTGTCAAATACAAAATGCCAATATGAAATGCAGAAACTGCAATAGTTCTTTGAGGTGGTTTAAATACTTATATAGACCATTTCAATTATGTTCATGTTAGATATACAGCTTTTCCCTCACCCATTCTGTTGATGGTATATCCACTTACTTCAGAGTTACTTGTTTTTTTTGAGCTTTACAACTGGAACAATCTAATTTCCACCTTGACTCTAATACAAAAACCTGCCACTTGTGGTTTGTTAAAGTTGTGTGCTTGTGGGGCTTCCAGCTTCAGCACATTTTCAACTGCCAAGATACGGACTTGCCTTTCCCCCATCCTCCAGCAGCTTTCAAGACGGACCTTCCCCAGAGGGCAGGTGAAGGTTTCAGCTATATGCCCTGACTAATTCTAACCTGTCACTGACAGGTGAGCACCAGGGAATTCCCTGCTCCATCCAAAGCTTTCAATTTACAGAAAGAAAAAACAATTAAAGTTCTGGTATTATTAAAAAGTAGAGAAGGACCTGCAGCCACCCTCCAACTCTGACAAAAAAGGTTTTATATCACAAAGAATGACAATTCTGTATGTAGGCTTACACTAAATCTCCACTTTCCATCTTGTAGCTCTGTGTTACAGCGTAAGTGTATATATTCACTCTTCTAGCACAAACACTGCCTGGAATTTCTACCTTTTTTCTTTGTCTGTCCTTCCTTCAGAGTCACAGCGAATTTATATTTCATTTTGCTCATTCCATCCCCTCATCTCTTCACAAAATGCTCCTAGTGCAACCCTTAGATCTATGAAATCTGAAGGTGGTAAACCTGTGGTCTGCAACTATGCTGGCAACATATCCATAGATCCATGTATACATTTCCAGCAAAAAATTGAACTCTATTTGGTTTCTTCAATTCATGAGCCTAAAGCAGAAAGAAGCTGCGGTATGCTGACAACTGCAATACAATTAAGTGGGCAGTTGGAGAAATGAATAAGAGGTATCACAATTCCCAAGCATATTGGGCACGAGTGACCAGATCTACTGATATATTTCACTGTTCAACTGCTACTGCATATTTAAAAAACTCTGAAGACTTTGGTCTAGATGGTTCAGTTTAAGTCAGTTCTGTCACAGAACTGCTACTAGACCACTTTTTAGATCAGACCAGCCTAAGCTTCACACAGTTTTGGTATGTGCCACTGACCGCCTTATTGACAAAAAATGCCAAGGTAGAAGTTTTATGTTTATTACAACTTTTTTTTCCCCCCTAAAAGCAGCTGGCTGGATTGGAACTTGATGAAGGCAAGGACCCTCCCACCTCCACAGCAGCTCTACCCAACTATCTCTGTCTTCATAAAAAAGAAAACAGATCATTTTTCATTTGCTTACTCTCTGGATAACAAGTTTTCTCAAGTGATTATAGTGGTTTCTCCATTTCTAGCTGCACACAAGAGGGGAAGCGAAGAAAAGGCACAGATGACTTTCTCTCTCCTCTATGAAATTAGATAAAAGCAGAATCACAGCTCAAGAATGTTTCCATTACATTGTCAGGTAAAGGCGGTTACACGAAATAAGCATCCTCATATACAACACATTTTGGCTTATTTCCTCTTTCAGTTAAAGGAACACAGATTTTGGTTTAAGATACTGAAGAAGTGGCTGTAGCACAGCAGGGCCCAAGCAAGACCTTTACCACTTCCTAAGATGATCCAAAAGTATTTATTTTGCCTTTCTCTAACAGATCTATTCACATAGTCTTACAGGAGCACACTCTACACTGTTTAATAAAAGACAGAAATACGACACAAAAATACAATTTAGCTGAATAGCCAAGCAAGAGAAAGGGAAAAATACTTCCGCAAAAAAAGCAAGATTTTCTGGAGTCTACTGTAACAGACATAGACATAAAAATTAAAACATGTTTACATTTATATGCATACCTGGTAATTCCTTTTTAATGGAAGAATGGTGTAATATGTTTATTTAATGCAAATAGCATTAGTGACAGCCTGAGATTTGCTTATGAGGAAGCACTGTATTCTCAAGTGTAACTTTTATAACAAGTGTCCTCAGGTTAAAAAAATACAGTATGTTGTTCAAAGGCAAATAGCATCACTAATATGTTAATTGTTGCTGAGGGATGTGCTTGGGAATTTTGGTTTTCAGAAATGGAACATATGACAAGCTGCCTACAAAGTTACTTTTGCAGTTAGGCACATGAACAGTAATTGCTTTCTGTTCCTGCTTTGAGACTTGCATGCATTTATTTCCCAAATTTTCAAGGACATGGATTTTTAAGACGGCTGTATTACAATGTATAAATTTAAGCCAATTACCCCATACCAGAGAATGACAGAGGTGTTTTAGTGACTGACCTAACAGGCCAGCAGAGAGTTTAAGACATTTACATTTTAGTTAAAAAAGCCAGAATTCTCCTCACCTTTCCAAACCAAACCACTCATAAGAGATTTCCTCTTCCCTTCAGATATACAGTGAGCTGTATTGTAGCCAAAGAATTATGGTCTGATGATAATAACTATAGAATGCAGTATAGTCACATGAAAACAAATTTAGGTTAGATAAATTCAGATAACAATTTTAAGCTAGATAAATTTCCTGAAGTATTTGAACTACTTCACACTTGTTAACAAGTTGATACATTCTTCAGTAGAAGTTAAGGTATTTGGTCTCTATGTGGTAAAGAGGACACATATAGTGAAGGAAAACTATGCCACTCACATGTGGACAAAGACTTTTGAGTGTTAGTGTCTTGTTCTTCAGTCCTATCACTGAAACAATGACTTTGGAACTCACTGCATGTGTTACAAGTACATACTTTCTACAGAAAACTGAAAGCCTGGATAAATAAGTGGTCACTCAAAAAAATGAACAGAATGGCATTAGAGGTGGGATTTGGATCCTTCAACACAGACATCTACCGACATTTTAGATCACCTAAAATCTTTTACATGACTGCTGGCCTCCAGCTATCACTTTGGAAGGATACATGTGTTCTATGGACCTTAGACCACAGCCACCAGTCCCAGGAAGGTATACCAAATATGTTATAGTGCCTCAGATGATACTGACTGACTGTCTAGATGAACACCTGAATTCCAAATTTCAGGACCTTTCCTCAGTCAGTCCTTTTTCTTGCCCCAACATGATTGCAACTTGACACCTATCAGAAAGCAACAGTCAGCTTTCATCTATAGTGAGCAAGAACTAACGTCAGTTATGTTTGAGTATTCCTCTCCTGCTTTTGTCTGGGATACAGTTTACAGTAGCTAGTATGGGGCTATGTTTTTGATTTGCGATGGTAACAATGCTGACAACACAGAGATGTTGTCTCTCACAAGAGTCAAAGCCTTTTCTACCTCTCAATCCACCAGCAAGGATGCTGTGGGTGCATGAGAAGTTGGGAGGGGACACAGCTGGGACAGCTGACCCCAACAGACCAAATGGATATGCCACACCATAAGGCATTATGCTCTGAATATAAAGCTGGGGCAAGAAGAGGGAAAGGTATGATGGTGTTTATTTTCCAAAGTCACTGTTAGGTGTGATGGAGCCTAGCTGAACACCTGTCTGCTTGTGGAAGTGGTGAATGAATTTCTTGTTTTGCTTTGCTTGTGCAAGGTTTTTGTTTTCCCTATTTAACTGCCTTTATCTCAACCCACATGTTTTTTTCACTTTTACTCTGCCACTCCTCTACCCTGGGAGGGAAGTGAGCGAGTGACTGTGTGGGGCTTAGTTGCTGCCTGGGGTTAAACCACAACAACTTCTGAAGTCCATTTAGAAACTGTTCAGAAAGTTGAAGAACAAGTTTCTTTAGTTGTTTCTTCTCGTCTATGAGTTCTGCAAATACAGCTTCAGGGTTTTATTTTCATACATCAATGACCACCAGTAGCATGACTGTCTGGTTGAGCCCCTAAGTCATATCAACTCAGTTTAAAACCACACAGCCTCAAAGAAACATTTCTCTTAGTGGACAGTAAGCAGCTGCAACAAACATTTCCTGTATAACCACTTACTGGACTGGGATGGCAAAGATGCTATGGAAATCGACTCTCCAGTTCTAATCACCTGACTGCCCAAGCTGGGAAGCACCCTGCAGCTCAGGATGCATGAGAATGATCCATGCTACAAACCAAAGAGTGAAAAGTGGAAAATGACAATGTACAGTCAGGGCTTGTCACAGTCTGAGATAAGGACAATGTCAGAGTGTACAGCTAAACCCAGTCTCGTCATTTCGAGACACATTTTCCCTTTGGTTCTGCAATTAGGTGGGAAGAAAGAGGCAGGAAGTCCAAGAACAAACCAGCTAAAAGCCTTATGAGCTTCTACAGCCTGTCTGTGATACTGCGTACCAGATGCAACTGTATGAGAATGAGTTTTGCAATCCCTCTGTACGACACCTATGAAAGGTGATCTCATGTTTCTGCAGATCAGACAATATCTCAGGTTTTATACAGTTGCCTTAAAAGTATGTCATATTTGCACAGGCATGTTTAAGAAGGAAAAAACAGTTACTGTCAGATGGGGGCCTTTTCCTAGCAAGCAAAAAAAAAAGAAAGAAGTCAAGATATATACCACTTGTTGGATGACTGTAGAGCAGCAGGATTTGAACAGAACAGACAAGTCAGGTACATTTTTCCCCTTCACTTAGGGAATTGGGTGAATTTCGAGAAATATGTAAAGTCTCTCCAAGCATTTTAACATCTTTCAGTGAAGTAGCACTGGTCTTCCATGTAAGAAAGGCAGATTATAACCAGGGTCATCAAATAGCAAAAACCAGAAAGAATTACTTCAGAATTACAAAAAACACCCCCCCCCCAAAAAAAAAACCCAAAACCAGAGTGTGATCTTAATGTCCTTACCCATCTGCTTAAGGTTTAGATCTTCAAGCCTGGAGTGGGTGCTCTCTCAAGATTTAATGCTAGAAGTCAAGAACTCAGGCTGCTATATAGTACTTTCTCCTACTTACGTTTAAGGTCACACAGCAGCTGGTCTTTGAAAATGGTCACTCCTTTGCAACAGGAAACTTGCGGAGAGATGAGAACAGAGCCCAGTTTTCTGTCAAGGAAGATAGCAACATTCCTACCCTCTGGACCTGGACACAAATTGCCAGAAGTCTATTCGTAGGCTCAGTGAAATGCAGACTGAATTAAGTAGTCTGGCATGAGCGGAAATATTTGAGTTGGATAAAAACTGAATGTTGGAAAGAATGACCTAAAAAGTCAACAGCCTTAGATTTCAATGTGCAAGTACCTGAAGTCACAAATCGAGACAAGATAAGCAGTAAAGCTGGAGAAGGAGAACCACTCCTCCCTTCTCAAACTACAACAATAAAACAACTCACAAAACCAGAAAAAAGAGATAATGCAACAGTTTTCTGCATGTTACAGATAGTTTTTCAGGCTGGGATTTTAACTGACAGAAGGAATTAAATATTTAGGAAAAAGACTCCTAGGAAGCCTAGAAGTCTGGTTCAAGCTAATTTGAATCTAACCATTCATAAAATACACTATACCCTGGAGTAGATGGACTTGCTAGTTATTTTCCTTCAGGTAAAAAGCAAATATCCCTTTGCCAAAAATGCTTTTAGATCTATTGTGCCTTGCCAATAGACCTAAGAGTTTTCTATTTTAAGTAGAGCTGGAAGTAATAGGGCTTTATCATCCTGCAAAACTTAAGTTTTAGAAGTTTTCTTGTTTTGTATCAGGAAAATGGAAGTTGCTGAATATTCATCAGAAGAAAGAGCAAGCAACAATCACCAATCAGTCTGACTTGCCTGAGAAATGGGAGACTAGTGCAGGTCTTTGGTAAGAATCAGAGCAAGAAACTTACCTCTATTTGCCTTTCAGACCTGTGTCCCAGCTATATACTCCCTATATTAGAGTATTCTGGTGAAGATCTACACTCAAAAATGTTTCAAGGTAAAAAAATAAAAAGCTAATCAATCAGCATCATCAGTTTAAAAATTGTGTAAAAATCCCTGAGATGGCTGAAATATCAATTTTATTGACATACATGACATTTTTCACCAGGTTTTAATGGATATGAACAAAGAAAAAACAACTGAAGACTATGATAAAAGGAAAGGTTTTTATTGACCACTGAAGAAGGCTAATTATATTTTTCATGTGATATAAGAGATAGAGTCTGTGTTATAAAGGGATCATTCACCCGCCATTAGTGTTTCCTCTGCTGTAAAGCGAAGTCCACTGAAACAATTTAGGCTGTGCTATTCAGTCATTATGCACAAAATGAAATACACTTGGGACATGGGTACTGAATACTGACAAAACCTTTCAAAAATAATTTGATACAAGTTGTATTTAGTTAATTTAGTCAGTTGTTTAAGCATGAATCCATATCTGAGACTCTGAAGCTAAGGAATATATGACAAATGAAACAATAGTGGTGACAGTAAATTACAAAGATCCAATTCAGTAGCTATTTTAAATGGCACTAGAGACCCATCCAGAAACTTTACCCAAAATTACCTTCTGAAAACTTCTGAATAAAGAACACCGGAACAACTGTACTGCAAATCAATGTACCTGCACAGAAACTTTTAATTCTAGTAACACTGTTGGGCTCTGACGATTATGCCTTCAATTTTGATTTCACAAACAAGGTAAAAAACCCATTTATTTCAAGTCCTGTTTAGTGTGTGAAGCCTATGTGAAAGTCTTGTATCAAAGTTTGCTATCAGAGCTGAAAGAAGATTTCAAAAGTGCCTTGATGTTAGGTCTGGTCTGGATATTGACCAGACTAATGACACAAGGATGAAAGTTAATTTAAAAATTCTGCTAACAACACTAAGATGGGAGAGACTTCCCTCGACCAGAAGGACGTGTCTGGAATTTGAAAGAATGAAGTCTGACATGCACCAAAACATCAACCTGAAGAAAGCCAATAAATGGGTTAATTCCCACAGTTTGAAAGGAGACATTAGCAACACAAATGCAAAATGAGGTAGGAAGGTAACTTTCTAAGTAGCTATTTGACAGAACTGATACAGGCCATTTGTGCTAGAAGTGTCAGGTAAAAGGAAACAACAAAAAAGGTTTGCAATGCAGTCTTGAGAGGGGAAATGGGGAGTGGAGACACAGACTCCACAGCAGTGCGGGGAAAGCAAAAGGGGAGATCTTCATTAGAGTGATGCCTGGCTTATATAGGATCAGTAGGGAAGGCTCTGGAATGGGGTGGAACTTAGGAGGGGTTTAGGGAGAAACCTGGGAGGGGTTTGCAATACAAGGCAAAAGCCTCCAAAACTGAGAATACAAGGGCAGGTATATACCATATATGGAAATGCTACCCTGCTGCACGCAGGGACCAATCAGGGGTGGGTTACAAGCCAGGAGTGATGGAAAATTCCAGCAGGGACACACAGTGAAACAAAGGGAAAACATATAGCATGATAAAATCCTCAAACTTAGTACAGACTTCAAACTGCAAACAGTCCTTAAACATACCAACGGTCCATATAAACACAGCAAGCAGTTCTCAGAGAGCTAGTCTCTCTTCTCTCCTCCAACATTGCAAGGTTATCAATGTAAGATGTAGAAGGCACAAGACAGTTTTCCTGTTCTAGTTAGTGCTATGGAGACTCCACCTGTAATCTAATACCCAGTTCTAAGCTTTATTACTTCAGAAAACCACTGACACTGGAGACCCGTGAGTGCAGAGCAAAACCAAATAATCAGAAGTTTACTTTCTCTCTTAAGTTACAGTTATCTAGAAGAATTGGACAAATTCAATCTATAAGACATGACTGGGAATGAATGGGTATAGGTTGGGTGAATCAAAATTGCTAAATTTAATGTGCTGAAAAGTTTCTTCCAGGACAAGTTTTTCATTGCATATACTTAAATTCTTGTAGCACAGCACTGGGCCCAAACTAAAGTCAAAACTGAATGAAGCAGAATCAGGGTACAGACATACAAACTCCTGAAGTGTTTGAACTGTTCCTAGCCCAGTTTAAGACTGATTCAACTCATGTCCTAAATGGTATGCACAGTTCTAGAGTTAGCATGGGTCAAAGATAATTTCCAGTAGGCAGGCAGGATGAATACTTGTTCTGGAGATTAAAACAAACAATAGCATAGACACAGGTCAGCCTAGCTGGCATCTAGGGTTGCAAGACAGACCTTGAAACTGTCCAATTTCTAATAACATTTGGCTATATGTGTACTTCTAAAGAAGAAAGTGACAGGCTATTGTTTTAGGCAACACTGAAAAAGTTGAAAAAACAACTGGCTTTTAACAAAGACTAGTTCTTCACACCCTTGCCTCTCTGATATCTAATTTTTTCTGACCATGGTAAAGTGAAGAGCTAGAAGAAAGGGAAATTATCTCCACTGGGGCGTTTACCTGATATCAGTAAAGTAAAAATAAATTTAGATTATCTGATACCTTCTGGCTCTTCTTTACTAGAATTTATTCAGTTATATCTATTTACTTTTCGAGTTTGCCATCCTTGCCAACTCACTCTTGGGAAAAGATATTCCATGCCATAAAAGCCAAAGTCAAGACCTTAAACAGGGCTCTATCTTATTAGGGGACTTCAGGGCGGAATGTTATTTTAGGTATTCACAGCCCAAGGACCACACACCTTCTTTCCTGTTGTCTTGAATTACAAGCAGTCTGGCAAGTTACCTCGTCTATAAGGATGAATTTTATCTTTCAGCAGGTGAGTTGTGAACTAGAACAAAATCCAGAAAGCTCTCTTCTCACATTACATGGGTGTCTCCCAACCCCCTTCCTCAAAAGCTCTGTATAAACCTTTGGCCAATATTGCTATTAGTCTTTTAAATTCTACACCAATGAGAAAAAAAAAGTTAGAAAACCAATGAAAGAAAGGAACACAACTCTAAAAATATCAATACATTGCTTCACAAAGTAAACCCAAGGAGGGGTACCTTAAAACACAGCTCTAAGCAGTATGACAAAGTTTCTGCTTTTTGAGGGCACTTCATCAGTGTCTTAACTGTTTAAGACAGAGTATTAAACACAGCTGTCAGTTCTGGGAACAACGTTCTCCTGCTGCAGAACCTTGATTCTATATATGTTGCCCAGACACAAAGCTTTCAGGAACTTTCCTTGAGTAGGGAGCCTAACTCCACAAAACAAATCTTGAAGGCAGCAAAGGAAGAAGAAAATAAATCCAAACACAAGCAAACAGAACATCTTCACTTAGTAAGAAACCTTCTATTTTGACCATATACCAAATTAAGAAATTTCACAATAACAAGTTAACTGTAGAATTCAACTAATGAATCCAGTCCTTCAATATTGGCCAGGTAACACAAGGAACAGCAGCTGTAGTAAAGTCATATTGCTTCACTGTAGACTTACTGCTATTCTTGAAGTTGCACTTCTCACCCAATTGCTGCTATTCTCTAAATGGCATTTTTCACCCAAGTCCATGAGGATAAAAATTCCAAAGTCTACCTGAAGACACATATGCAACACCATGTATACCACCACAGTTTTAGGTTAAAGTCCTACAACAGCTAAACAGTCTATAAATAAAAGATGGTAACTTTTAAAATATTCACATACTTTTGGGGTGATCTACTATCAACTTCAGCTTTTAGTCGCAAATTCTCTCTTAAAAGGTTATTGTTTTCCATGCTCAGTTTCTTATTTGCCTAAGGAAAAGAAAAGGAAAAAAATAAGTATACAGTAAAACAGAAATGACTTCTAATATTTATAGGACAAGCTGTTTCTCCTTTTTAAAGAGACAGAACTAGAAATGTGAAGGCAGGAAACAGCCTTCAGACAGGGACACCACTTAAAAATCACCAAGGGAAATGGTTTGCAAAACTGAATAGCGAACAGACATTTTTTATTTATATTCCCAAAATACATTTCAAGTGTCCTATCTAGGGAAATAAACACAGCAATGTTAGTTAGCACAGAAAGTCATTAAGGAGATGTACTAATGGCAATTCCATGTTTTTTTTTCCACATGACTAAATATGTTAAGTACATTAACATTACAATGTGCAGGTATCAGCAAAACTAATGTTGAACAGCTTTCCCCATTCTAAATTAGCGCAAGATTACTTTGTGGGTTTTTGGCTTGTTTTTAAAGCATAGTTATCCTGTGGATGTAAATCCATTATGACAAGCTATTTGCAGTCTTTCTTCGCTTTCTTCCAGGATGTTGTGATCAAGATTTCTGATTCACAACCCTTCTTACTCCTTGAATTGAGGTCAATTCCTTCTTCTCAGTTCAGCAGACACCCTTGTTAACAGACACTTCATATAAAGAGAAGTTTTCCTGCCACCCTGTTTCAGAACAATGAATGCCACTGTCCTAACAAGAAAAATTTACTCTTTGCACTTCATAGTCTGCTCAATCTCTGTGTGCTAAAAACTGCTCCACCAGTCCAGGACTCATAGCCTCAATTGGACATTGCTTCCACTGCATAATAAAAGTATGATCTAGAGTTAGATGTGAAGAAGGAGATATGCAACTGGCCTCAGGACTGAAATGTACTTTTTCAGAAGCATCAAACAGTGCAAGAAGAGAGGCAGCAAACTTTGAATGCCTAGACAAATATTTCTAGCAATCTTTCCAGGTGAGGGGTAGGGACACAACGGAGCAGGAAAGAAAAATAAACTAACCCTCCCCATCCCCAACACCAAATATTCTTAAGGGCAGAAATAATAACTAGAGAGTTTTGGTAAAGAACACAAGGAAAGGGTGAGCCCAGGGCTTGGGTGACTGAGTGTCAACTACTCGGTATTCAAAAAATAAAAGCACAGGAAACTATCCTGCAAGCAATGAGTAGGAATTCAGGAAACCTCAGTTCCAAAGAAACATCAAACCATTTGACAACATGGCCAAGACCTTTCCCTCTTTCCAGAGACATAGTTCCCCCAGCCATATAATCAAGTGAAAAATATGATGACTTGCCTAGCATTAGTAGGCAGGGCATCCACCTGGCACATGGCAAGGCAGGATGGAGCCTCTTTGGTGTCCTTCCTCCAGAAAGTGCTCTGCTCTCCAAGTCAGTAATCTGCAAGGGATCCCCACTTGCAGCACAACATCTAGATTAATGAGCTCATGTACCTGCATTTTTAATGAGTGTACTTTGCCTAGTATTTCTGTTTGGGGCTTCTTTCACCACTCCTATACTTGTTTATGACTTCACTCAAAGCAATAATGCCTACTTTGGGCATTCCTAAATTTGTCTGCTCTAGGACATTAAATGATAAAGGTGGCTGCTATTTCCTGACTCGGTTTGGTTTTGAAAGAGAAAGCGATGGCAACCACATTTGTTGAGGGATCTCGTCTCACTAGGAAGCAATGTATGGTTGAAATTCCTGGGTCAGGTAAATACTTTCATGGGTAAGAAGGCTTCTGGTTCCAGATTGTTTGTGTGTGTGGGAAAGAAGTCTTGCTGTTCAGACTGGACTGTTCAGTGCATGTTTACAAGTGAGATAAGGTCTAAAAGAGGAGTTTATGGAATTGAGCAGCTGTTGAACAGGGAACAGATGGGAAGAGAGTGTTGGACTTGATGACCTTAAAGGTCTTTTCTAACCTAAATGATTCTAGGACAACAGTTTAAGACCTGTGCCCTTAAAACCCATCCAAAACTCTATTTATTTCTAATCTTTAACCAAATTCAGGGATTCCATAAACTTAAACCTCTTTTCTTGCTAGGGCTGAAGTTATACTGAAAAAAAACCCCAAACAAACCCTTTCCTCAGTTCCTGCTGTATTCTTCTTTATACTTAGCTTGGGAAAAATTTAAAAAACTTAGTCATCAAAAAAAAAANAATAAATAAAAAAAAAAAAAAAAAAAAAAAAGGGCAGTACAGTTTAATTACATGAAAAAATTACCAAAAAAAATTAACGCAGACAAGAACTTGCTGCAAATCCCCTTTTGCCATCTACACATGATTTTGAAGCTCCTGGGGTCCTAGAAGTGTCCCATTAACAACAGAATGGCACAACAGTATAACGTGTGCCTCTGAGACTGTAGCCCAGAAAAAGTGTGAACATTATTAATGCTTAAAAACTTAAAAAAAAAAGAGTCCTAAACACATCATGCTTCGGTTTTGCAGGAGGCAAGTCAGGATTGTTAAAACAAAAAATAAAGGCAACATTTTGAATAAATGCAAGTTCAGTTCTTTTCACCTTGATTTCAAATTAGTTTTGAAATTTCAGTCTTTTTCAATGCTTGAGATGATCTTTCTTGTGCCTGCAGGTATATTTTCCAAGATATTTCTATTTAAACATATTTTCACACATCTATCTCCTGCACCCCTGCTTCTGCAGTATCAGATTTTCTTTTGTATTACATCAAGATGTATAAAAAGGCTGCAGGTTTCCAGTAAAGGATCTTCTGGTCATAAAATGCTGAAGCTTGTCTATTTTTGGTCAAAGGGTCAAGTTACTCTGTCTCAGCAAATTGCACCAAAAATATTGGCGAGAAGGGAGGGCAATAGTGCAAAATCTGCCTCAGTCAACTGTACTGTGTTTGCCCACTGAATGTTGTAAAATAGATATATTATATAGATTATTGCAAGCCTGAAAAATCTGGTCATCAATACTGTTGACAAGTGCTACTGTAATCCAATTATCCAGTCACAGAGTGACGGAGGAGTTGAAGAAGAGTCACATACAGGACTCACTAGAACAAGCAATAACATCTGACACTTGCAAGGGCTATATGGAAATACTATGACACAACAGTCACTGGAATTCAATCTTTTTCCTCTTTCTTCTGGATCTATGAAATACCCAGAGGTCACACTAGCTCTCACTCCCATTTAACTAACACAAAACAGTTACACTAAAAGATATCTGAAGAAATGTGTTTATTGCATTTATTACCTCCTTTAGCTTTTCCACATTATCCATCAGTTTTTCATACATATCATTGGCCGCTTTCAGCTTTTTGCTCCATTCCTCTGGTGTTTCTGGGCCACTGGTACTTGCTTCAGTTGCTGACTGGCTAGTTCCCTCATTTTGGCAAGACAAAGCCGATGCTGTAGGATCCAGAAGAGATTTCAGCTGTGTCTGTAAACTGAGATTTTTACCTCTCAGATCTTCTACTTCTTTTTGCAGGGATTCTATTTCATCCTAAAGGTGTCAGAAATTCACAGGAATTAAAATAATTCATGAGATTAATTAAATAATACTGGCAAGTTCCCAGAGCACTTTAGAAACATGGGTTCTGGCAAGCCCAGATGCATGCTTTCACTTACATATATATCTAAGTATGCTTATGTATTGTGCTTTAGGCAGGATTTTAATCAACCTGCACACTCAAGCACAGTGAAGGTTTTAGTGAAGGGAATCCCTTGACTACATAAAGGACCCTGAACAAACTGGCGGGCAGACCAAAAGCTTCAAAGCATTCAGCAACATGAATCTATTATTAGGGCACTCTGTGGGAGGATTTCCCGTATCAAGAGCATTCTTAAGGCCGGCCTCTGCTGACTCATCTGCTGTTTTTTAAGTGTTTCTCTTGTATCCTTCGGAAACATCACATGTTCACATGCTCAAAGTCTCAAGATTCAAAACGGACAGAACACTGTCTGAAAAAGGCTGCTCCAGATACACCAAAGTAGCAACATCTTAGGAAAGACTCTCAAAATGCAAGGAACAAAGCTCAGCTGTAGCAGTCTGAAGCTACAAAGAAGCAAAAGCCTTCAAAAGCCTGCTGTAAAGGGATAAAAGAAATAATTTATCCTGAAAACATGCCTTCTAGAGTGTTTACTGACTTAAATACTTGAGTTGTTCACGGTCAGACTACTAAAGGAGGCCATATATAGCATTTAGATAAATCCAAGGCGTATTTTCATAAATAATCAAGCCTGCTCTGTCCTCAGCATGAGAATAGCCATTTTAAATTTAGGGTTTTTAAAGAGATTTATGTTATCCTATGCCTAGCTGTGTGAATTTGGAGTTCATTCCACAGAAAGGAAGGAAACCTCTTTTCCCTGCCTCCTTCTCTCATACAGGACGAAAGAACCTGAGCTATAAGCAAGTTTCTCATAAAGGTATCTCTTACTTCCCCAGTGTTAAGGATATATACAGAAGCTACTTCCTTTTTCTCATTCTCCTTCCCAAGACAGGTTTCCTTCAAAATATGCGATGTCTTCACACTGCTGCTGCTAAGGGAACAACAACTGAGAAAATGAACTAAGGATATTCCTGATTAACAGCTTTTCATCTTCTTCCCAAGAGAGTAGTTTTCCAGCAGGAGAGTGAAGCATTCAAGCTTCACCTTGAAGCATTCATTCATTTTCAGAAAACAATAAAACAGTAATGCTAAAAATTAACCAATACCAGACGGTCATAGTGGGCAATGTTCTTTAAGAAGGAACTTAATCTCCCTGAGCAAGAGGGAATTAGTTCAGAAAACGTTTGCATTTGCATTGAAGACAAAACAAAAACCTCCCTACACCCAATATGCATAAAGAAAACCCTCCCTACTACCTGGGGGTAGAATTCCCACAAAACTGAAGAATTGCCTGTACTTGACTACCTGTAGCCTAGAAAGAATATTACCATTACTTCAGTGGGACCACTTCAAGTGCCAGCAAATGCTCTCTTGTAAACCCAGTCAAAATGTGGGATTTTAATGCAGCTGAGTTTCATGTAGATACAGTATAAACCTTTACTCAAATTAAAAACAGCAGGACTCAAAGCAAAAGGACCATTTCTATGCAGTAATGTAACAGTGGCAATTTATCTGGAAAGTCACAACACCCCCCACTCTACCCCTCCCTCTGCCCTGTCCTTACCTCATATTCTTTGTGGAGCAACTCAAGCCTTGTTTTACGTAGGTGTTTTCTGACTGACGGACTAAATATAGGATCACTTTCGCTTGTTCCTCCTAAAGCAACACAGGATAAATGAAGCACTGGTATTGTCTCTTCTCAATCAATTCAATACTAGTAAACCACCTTGCAGCACTTTTCATATTATCAACTACAAATGCAGCTAATATTGAACTAATCAGCTACCATGGGAGATTTAGTCTTTTTACTTTCAGAGCAGATTCAACTTGAGTATCTACTAGTGGTGTTGAGAAGTCAAAATCCTGACTCACAGCAGGAAGACAACTTTTAATTTTTTAAACTTTTTATTTTCCTTAACAGAATTCTATCTTATTTAAGATCATACTATTAAAACAGAGCTGAAGGAAGGGGGAGGGGGTATCACACCTACATGTAGCTAGTACAAGATAACATAAGTTTTTAAAGTGAGATTGTTCAGATATATTTTTCTCTCAGAATGAAACAGCAGAACTGACGCTTTATGTCAAATAAAGACTGCAGTATTTCCTACTCTGGAAGTTCAGATCCTCATTCAGTGCTGTAGCTTTGTCATATTTCTGTGCAGGTGCAGAGAGTAATTTTCTTAAAAATAAAGCAAAAGGGAGGAAGCAATGAACAAAACAAAACAAAACACCCCAAACAAAACATAAAAATTACCACATACTCATTCAAGAATCTGGATTGAGGTACACTATTTCTCAGCTAAATGCTGTTCTCTTAGGTTAACAAGCTGCAATACGTAAGTGGAGTACTTCAAGTGAGAATGCACTTTTTTCATTTAAAGGAACTGTTCAACCAAGATTTAAAAAACAATCATTAGAGGCATGGGGTACTCATTGCCTTTGAATAATCTAGCCATTAATATACACAATGTCTTTGGAATTCTAACCTTGTGACTATTATATATGTTTCTGGAAAGATTTAATTCTTCTTTAGATGCTGGTAAAAAACATGCAGAGGAAAAGGTATCCAGACATCTCTGTACTCAACGTAATCTTCTCCAGCAATGCATACCAGAAAGTTACTTCAAAGCCTAAAGTTGTCCTTACCTATAATTTCCTTGCAGGGATTTTCAGGTGTGATGGGAATCCTGCAAGCTGGGCACTGATTATTGTTCTTCAGCCACACTTCAATACAAATGGAACAGAAGACATGGTTGTTCACACAGATAACTGGGTGACGGACCTTTTAGTATTAAGGGGGGAAGAAAATAAACAAAAACAAACAGAAAGACACTATAAATACTTTAAAACTCTTTCAGGTAGCAGAATCTCAAAATATACAACTCCATCTCTCAGTGTAAGTCCAGTCCTGCAGGAAAGTGACACTGCTGTTCTGCAGGACTAGCTCAGAGTGACCTCCTGACTGACAACACCAAACTTCCCTATTGTTGAAAGCAACAAAGCTATAGCCATTTCTGCAAAACTAAGGCCCTTGATTCCAAGAGCTTATTAATACAGTGTGAGAGCAGCACCCTTCCTTCACCCCACAACCTTCAAGCCAACCACTCCAGAGAAATGCATTCACCTACTGAGGCAGACAGAGATCAAAAGACACACACTAATTGATTTTCAAAAGTAAAGGAAGGAGGGATTTCTCCTGGCAACAACCAACACTTTGCCTTGAAAGAGGTGTCATTGAAAGGTACAGTGTTACAAATTAACTTTAGCCTGAACATAATCAGCTTCATGGAAATCAGCTTAAAAAAAGGATCAGGGCCAAAACTACAGAGCTGAAACATGAACCAGCAATCACTAATTCAAGACTCCTGCTAGATATGCATTGCTACTAAATAAGTCATTACCCAAGAATGGGGCAGCTAACTGAAGGATTAAATATTCCAATCAGATACAGATTCTTTCACCAAGCTTTCCCTCCCCTTCCAAAACAGCAGGGTAAACAAACTTTTAGAAAATATTAATGACAATGCATTATTCTCTCTTGTCATTTAACTGTAAACCCTATTTGAAAGTAAGTGTGCATAGAGGGACCAAATAAGAGGCGGAAGAAAAAGAGTTTATGCCTTATTGCAGCTGCTGTTACAGCTTACTGTAATACACACTCTCAAATCTCTTACGTTGGTATCTGTGTTAGGCAGCTCAAAAATAATTATTTGTTTTTCCTCCACCCCTTTTTTTCCCAAGAAACACATTTTAAGATACAAAAGTATCAGTATATATTATTTTAGATTCTACTGTAGTTCACTTAAAGCCCAAGTTCAAGAGAATTCTTTCAACATTAAATGAAGTCCTCATCACTCGCCAAGATATTCCTCTTTCAAGATATTCCTCTTTCATTTTATCAGTAAAGTAGTCAAACTAAAAAGGAAAAATGAAACACTGGCAGGGAGAAGCAAGCACCTGGGCAGGACAGACAATAATCATCTGGGCAAACAGATGAGATGTGTCTTTAGTAATTGTACCCATATGATCAGTGTTGCACAAGCTAAAAACCAAGCATTTTACCACTAAAACACATAGGGATATGAATTAAGACCCAGATCTGCCAGCTTCATCTACAGTTCTCTACCTATGCCTCTTACGTGATTCACAATATTTTTAGGTTCTGCAATATGACAGTCCTGGGAGTCAAAGCAATTCTCTATACATAAACAGACACTCAAGTTACTGGAGGTCTGAATACAGAGAGACTAAATGTTCAGTTCTAAGGAGGTTTTTTTGTTATTATTGCAAGCATTAGCATAGCAATGCTTTGGAAAAATTTAAACATTATGCTTTCCATTAGTTTTTTAAAAAATCTTGTTATTTACTGCTTTTCTTTACCAGAAAAAGAGTTTTCTCACCACCAGCAGAAAACAACCAAAAAAACCAAACCAGAACTTTTGTCTAGCCATATTTCTTTCTTACTCAGAAACAGCCTGAGAATAGTTATAAGACTGGTGATGACAAAATATAGACCAGAATAATATAAAATAACCCAAACAGGGAAAGACATTTCAGGAGCGCAGGTCTTCCCTCTGGGGAGCAAGAGACCCTCAGTTACCCCACACCTGACACAGAAGTGCACTTCTTGCAAGAGAAAGATTACTCCATATCTCTACCAAAATAGTAAATAACATTTATTACTCTCTAGGGTACAGTGCTTCTGATTTACACACCTTTACAAGTTTCATTTCAGGGCTGGAGTTTTGTACTTTTGTAGGCTCAGGATCCACAAAAAGCAATCCATGTGACAACAGTAGAAGCTGCTGTGTGAAGTGTCACACAATGGCTCAGGTGCTGCTGCCCTTCGCTGAGTCCCTGAGCCACCTACTGTGACAAGCCCAGGGGGTGGGGGATCATGACATACTAAAAAGGCATTTCACTTGAATTACAGCCCAGTTTCAGTTCCTTAGCTGACCATAATGTCTAGAAAGACTACAGCCCATTTGAGAAGGCTTGATCAGGTAAGTGATTTTGAGCAATTTCTTAATTTTACCCCTCCCACACAAAGCGATTCCCATGCAGATCAAAATCAAATCCTGTACACATCTATGTCACTTCAAAGGCACTTCTAGACGTTCAAGCAGGATTAACAGCGGAGTAGGCACATGGAAAAGCAGGCACACTGATACCAGTGAATGAATCCCCAGACATTCTATGCGGTTTCAACCAACACATAATTGTGTGCTCGAGCCTAAGCAAACTGTCAACACCAAAACCAACAGGCGAGACCTTCAGACACTCCAGGACAAGTAAACCTAACAGTCTGATGCAGATGGCTTCTGATTTGCTTACTAAATATAAATAAAGACATGCTAGAAGACAGCCCAGACTGTGTAAAAGAACATTCAAGTGACAAACATGAAATTGATCCAAGCAATTAACTCATATTATAAATGGTTATTTACACATCTTGCCAATATTCTTTCTGACACTGTTCACATTAACAAAAAGGGCTAATGTGTCTTTCCTGCCCAAGATTTTTGCTTTGTTAAAAACAATGGGTGGTCAACGTTATTGAATGAGTTTCTCTGCAGTATCTCTTTTTTTATACCATTATGCACAGTTAGTAGTTTGTATTTTGCAGTCAGATGTTTGCAAATTTTTCAGGGATAGCAAGAGGCACGTTCTGATTGTAGAGTGGGCCTTCTACTTGATTTGAAGCCTACGCTACAAACCACTAAAGCATCAGATTATGTCTACTCTCCATGATACTCTTGGCTCCTCCCTATAAGATAGGATAAAACCGACAAGATTTTTTCTTTAATTTAAACTAAATAACTTCCTTTCTCTAACCTTATTCCTGAGAAGAGCTTTTCTGACAAAGTTTTTCAATGAAGTTCCAAGCTAGAGGCAAAGATGCGCATTAAAAAGAAAGGACGATCAGAGATGTCAATTTTGGCAAATTTTAAACAGCTTCACACATCTAAACCCAAAGCATTCAAATACCTTTATTTACAGGTATTATCCATAGATTCACTTATATAATGATGATGATGATGATTACCTCAGTGCAAGATAGCAAGAGTGTGGAAATCTCTTCCAGTACAAACTCAGGAACATAAATTCCTGACCAATTCTAGAAAAGAAGTGGAAGTATGAAAGAGTGGCTTGAAATAACCGAGTGGCTTTATAGCAAGATATGAATAGCAAGAATGAACACCTTAACAATCTGTTAAACTTAGAAAGTAACTAGGATCGGATTCAAATACCAAATACCTTGTTGGTTTGATGTCGCTCTCCTTTCTGCATTATAGACACAGTATGTTTGCGTTCTCCTCCATTTTCATTACATATATATAAAGAAAAGGAGAAAAGTAACAGGACAACAGCCAAAAGTCTTGCTCGGCTTCCACAGAAAACTAATGAAATAAGTAAACGTTACTGCTAAAAGTAACGCTCTCTGTCAGAGTTATGAGACTTGAGAAAAGGAGGATACCTGACTACTTTCATTGACAGTGCTACACCGATTTTATACATCAAACGTGCCTGCTTTTCTGTTATCGCTCCAGCAGAGAAGGTCTGGAAGGAAAGGCCAGATGAGGTAGAAACAAGCCAGACAGTAAATGCCCCGAGTATAAACATAAAAGGCTATTTCTTCCCTTGTAATTACTGTTGTGCTTTAAGAAGTTAATTTTGTTTTGGAGAGCAAGAAAACAAGAAAAGAGTAGTAGGGAATGAGCAAAGAATTTGAGAAGCAATTAGAGCTATGAACTTAGCTCTGGGGCTTTTAGAGAGGAACAGACCAGCAAGAGCCCCTGCTTCCCGAGGAAGAGGAGAAGGGAACTGAGAAAGAGTCAGAAAGAGAAAGCCAGAACCTTTCTCTCCAGACCGCTGCGGTTTTGCTCAGTGCTTTTAAAATCCATGTATTTTGGTTATGCATCCCCTCTTTGTTTCACTTGTTCTCCGCGACACAGCATCGCGCTCCAACACCGAGCGCCTTAAATCACAGTATCCCACTGCCGCCGGAAGGAAAAACCCAAACCTGGAAACCTTCTCCTCGGGAGCCGCGCACCCCTCCCAACACCCCGCCGGGGCCAGCCGGGACCCCCACGAGAAGGGGCCCCACACCCCAGCCTTCCTCCCCGCCTTAGAAGCGCCGGCCCGGGCGGGGGGCCGGCCGCGGGGCCGCGGCGGCGCCTTTACCTTGCCCAGGCAGATGTGGCAGGTGATGGGCAGCGTCAGGGACAGCGTGACACAGCCCGGACCGTGCTGCGCCATCGCTTGGCCCGGCTCGGCTCGGCCCAGCCCCACGAGCACGGAAGTTCCCCGGGCGCGCCGCCGGCCCCGGCCCCGCCAGCCCCGCTACGGCGAGCCGGGGAGGCCAAGCGCCCGCCCGGCGCTGGGAGGTGTGGCGGCGCTCCCCTGGAGGGCGGGGGAGCCGCGGCTCCGCTTGGCCGTGCCGGGATGGCGCCGGGGCCGTCTCGGCCGGGCAGGGATGGTGGTGGCCCGTGTGGGCTCCCGAGGAGGCGGCCCGGGGAGACCCTGGGAGTTCTCGGCCTACGGTGCCCGTGCAGGCGGAGGCCGACGCGAGGGTGATCGCCTGCTTAGATTTTATCATGTGCTGAATTAAATAAACCGGCTGTTTTAATCCTTCTCATTCCCCCACAGTCATATTTCCAAGCCCCGTGCCATGGGCAGGGACACCTTTCACTAAACCAGATTGCTCAGGGCCCCATCCAATCTAGCCTTGGACTTTTCCAGGCCTGGGGCATCCACAACTTCCCTGGGCAAACCTCGCTTTAAAGAATTTTTTCCTAATATCTAATCTAAACCTACTCTCTTTCCCCCTTGTCCTGTTGCTACATGCTGTTGTAAATAGTCTAGCCCCATCTTTCCTGTAAGTTTCAGGTACTGGAAGGCCACAGTTAGGTCACCCTGAAGCCTTTTCCAGGCTGAGCGATCCCAATTCTCTCCACCTTTCCTGATAGGAGAGGTGTTCCATCCCTCTAATCAATTTGGTGGCTTCCTCCAGGCTCACTCCAACAGGTCAGTGTTCTTCTGGGACATGGTAACATCGGAACACGTTCCAGGGGAGGCTCACAGGGCACCAGCGCCCCTTCCCCATCACCTCAAGTCCGGCTGCAGCAGCCCATACCCAGCTGCAGTCCCACACCTGGCATTGCCATGGGTTGCCGCCCTGCCCTCTGACTGTGCAGGTAACTTGGCTGAACCCTCTTGCTCCTTGGCCCAAGGATTTGCACAGCCCACACAGCTGCAGCTTTGAGGCCAGTGAGAAAACGAGGACTGAGATAAGCCCCCAAGCCCTGCAAGGTGCTATGTGTGGCGATGCTTGCTTAATGATGTCTCGTGGAAGATTCTGGTCCATTGAAACTGAGGGGCCAAATTCACAGATGAAAATTGCCCCTCTGCCACCTGGCTTGTGCCAAGGACTCTCCAAACCTCAGAGCCTCTGTTTTGCTTTCTGGGCTGATGAAGAGCAGCTGTGAAGCAGTGCTGGTGGGACGGGAGGCTCCTAGGAGTCTGTTCGCTTGACCTCAGTCCCAGGATCCCTGTAGTTTCTTGTAAACATGCCACAGCATGCTGAAAATTGTAGACCTGAGTGATTTAACATCAAGCCACATGATAAATGCTTATGATGCTGAGCAGCTAATTCAAACAAGTGTAAAGTTGTGGATGCAATGATTAACAAGGAAAGTATCTTAGGCTGACATAGCAGAGTTGCATGGATGCATTTCAATTTGATATAGGTAAGTTGCTGCAAATAAAGTGAGGAAACTAATCCATGGTGACATTCCAGCGTAGACAAGGCCTAGAGGATTTGGTGGTAGGATAATGCTTGGATAGCAAAGGACAGGTTTGAATAAAGTGTTCTTGATAAAGATTGAGTGTTTACATGTTACAACACCTTTTAGTAAACTTCAGGAAAAATTATTTACTCTCAAATAAAAAAAGAACCATGTACCAACATAATGGACATACCCTTAATTAATATAAGCTGGAATGAGTGGACATCCACTGCGAGGAGATGCCTTTAGTCCTGGAACGACTGACCTGCCACTTAAGCAGAAGGGTGCTCAGAGAATTTGCTTCAAGAGAAATGTAAAATTATTGAGTATTTTGAGCTTTAAAGAAACCCACTGGAGCCTGAAATTTGTTGAGTGAGTTTATCATTCAGCCAGCAAGCTACACAGGAATGCCATGAATCCCTTTGTTTATCTTTCTTAGCTTTACTTTTATATTGACTTTTATTGAAAAAATGTGAATAGACAATACAGAGAGTAGAAAGGCTAAATGCTTGAAAGAGAAATCAAAAGCAAGGAAATGCATCTTACATTTGACATGTGAAACTCTTTTAAATGAATCTGCGATAAACCAGGAACCTTTTCAAAGGCATGACTTCCACTGCTTCAAAAAAGTGTATGTAACTGGAAAGTGACCTGTTAGAGAACAAGCTTGGTTGGGATGAATATATTTTCTCTCAACCAAAAATAACTTGCAAAGGGGTTTGTTTTTCTGAATAAGCTCCTAAAAGGAACATGTTTTCTGTGTAAGAAGGTTAAACTTATTTGTTTAGTGGATTTCTGCTGAAGTTGTATGCCTAGTCTGGGAAGGAATACTTAAAAAATTATTTGTGATCTAGTAGCGCCTGAGGTTTTGTTGAAATTTATGGGTTGATGTTACCAACTCTTCAGGGGTATGGAAAATACTTAATTCTGTAGTTCTGAGAGAGACATCTGAGAGAGCAAGGAGAAGGGAGCTGGAGGGGTAACAATCTGCTGCAGCTAAGGGGAGCTGAGAAATACCATGCAACTGCAGGAGAGAAATGTTTAACAGGTTCAGGCTATTGAACACCATAGTTCAGGTATCATGAAGATTACTTTTGCAGGAGGGCTAAAGCCAGGATGAAATTCGTGGAATGCCTGGCATGCCTCTGCTGAAGCACTGGAGGATCAAACAAGCAGGGAATTTTTCAACAATCTGGCCACTGTTATTGGTAAATCTACAGAAGATGGATGGGTTAAAAGTTGAGAACCTAACCATGAATGATGTCTCAGGATTAGGGCTTCATTTGTGAAATGCTTCAACCACTTCATTACTTGCTCTTGAAATCTTAGAAAGCTTGAGATGATTAGTAGTGAAAATATGAAAATAGCATCCATCACAAAAATGAAAAGTTCTTTGATGAGAGCTTGAAAAGAACCAATATAGGACAAGAGAAACTGATCAGAGTACTGAAGTGAGCCAATTAAGTCTTTTCTGCTTGATTCAGAAAGATGAATAAAGTTACCATATTTTTGAGGGTTTTTTTTTTGTCTTAAAATATATAAGTTCCTGTGTTTTGTATCTGTGCATGTTTCCCAGCACCACGTTGTGCAGAGAGAGCAAGGAGCAGGTGAGGGTGTGAAATGTGTGTCTTCTTGGCTGATTAGCCCAGCTGATAAGTGATAAATAATGCAGTTGCATTGTTTCTAGTAATGTATACAATATGTTTGGATGTGAGCTTTAGGCCTTGAAAACCTAATTTGAGAGTAATTTTTTGCACCTACACAAATAGATATAAACTACTGATATTTTATTAGTTTTTTTTTTGCTCTGCCATGTGGTACCAAGACAGGCTATTGACTCTCAGTGTCCACTTCTGCAATAGTGAAATCTGTTCAAGTTGGCCATGAAGAATTTCCTTCTTGAGAAACAAGACTGAATGGATCTTTAGCTTTTAAAAGGGGTTTCCCGGGTGGTTTTACATGACTTAGGGGAATGGAGAGTGAAATTTGCCTAAAGACGTGTAAAAAAGCATGGGATTCTAGGTGTCTAAATTCAGACCTGTGGTCATTAAAACATACTACTTTCAGAAAGGGTGGAAACAGGTTCACTCTGCTCTGGATTTTACTGTTGGCAAACCCTGCAGAGTGGTGGCCACGCTGGCTCCTATTGTGAGCCACCATCTTGTGGATCCATTGGCTGCCTAGTGCCTTCTAGATGCCATTCAGAAGTCATTCAGAGTAAATATGTAGCTCTCAGATACCCCCGTCTATGCTTCCTGAGCACCATAGGTTGCTCTTGCTACTTGCTCTATGGGAATTTCCATGTGGCTTTCATTTTAAAATGTAAGTAAATTTCATCTCTCTTTAAAACAGTGTTTTGGGGCTTGGCTGTGGAAACAAATTGTATTATCAGAGAGGAAGTAAAAAGAATGCTAGAGGCCAGAAGATTAATCTCTGGCCATTGGGTAAGAGAAAGAGAATAACTTTGGTGATTTGATAATGTTTGAGATTGACATCTTGTGTAAGCTTGGTACAGTTAGTCTTCTTCACAAGAAGTAGTAGAAGATGACAAATTGCTTTTACAGATGCAGTTTTCATTTTGAGTTTAACCACCATAACTTCATCTCCTCTTAAAGAAGAATATACCTGCCCTCAGGTTCCAGGATCCACAAAGGAAGTCAAAGTGACTAGCTCAGATGTAGATATCTTGCTCCTAGGCATCTAAAGTTCTGTGAGAAAAACCCTGTTCTTCATGATCTCTTTTAGATTTTTTGATCTTGTGCTTCTGATACTTTCCATTTTTCTTGACATGTGTTAGCAGGGAGCCAAACAAGTAAATAGGTAATGAAGTCAGTGCAGCTTGCATACTTTGGACATTAGGCTATGCACTTTTTACTTCTTGAGGCTCATGAAAAAGGTTGATTTCCCATTAGACTTTTTTTCAGATGGGTGTTTTATCTAAACTGAATTAGCCTGGAATTTTGTCTGAGGGCAGGAAAAAGGTCCAGAAGTATTGTGTTGTGCAGGCGCTCTCTAACTCACTTGTAATGATATGTCTCAGCCTAAGGACATCTCAGTGGGCTTTTCAGAAGTCTGTCTGGGTGAAAGCTGGTTGAAATGAGCCACAGATGTACCAGGTGAGGTCCTGACCATCAGCAAATGGTATGGACCATACTTTGTGTTCTGTGCTTATTTATGGGTTTATACAGAGCCTTTGTGAAATAAGCAATATAACAGTGAAGAGGGGTGAGTTTTAGCTACTTAGGTAGGTAGAAGGTCTCTCTCTAACCCTTCCATCTGCATAGATTTAACTGACTTTGGAGACAGGGCTTCTGCAGTTTGGGCTTCTTCAAGTTTGGGCCATTATTCTGCAAGTTTTGGCAGCCACTTTATCTCTGACATTATTCCTTACATCAGTGTTTGATGGTTTGATGCAACAGACCTTGATTTAAATTATGATTATGAAAGCCTTTCACTACACCTTGTGGTGCCTTCTACTGTGCCTTCTACCAGCTGAGAATCTGTCCTCCAGGGTGCATCAACGAATGAGGCAAAACACTATAATGCACCAGAAAAGTTTAATAAAGCTACAGAGATTATAGAAATCCTGGTCTCCTCCTCTTCTCTTTCTTTCTCTTTCTCTTTCTCTTTCTCTTCTCTTCCAAGGGAAGGCAGGAATTAACAGTGTACAAATCTTAATGAGTAGGCTGTGCTGAGCAGTATGGTTCACCTCCTTTATTCTCCCAGTCTCAAATGTTTACCAGCCATTCAGAGCATTCCTTAAAACCAGAGATTTATAATGAAAAGTCAGCCCTAATTGAATTTCTTCATTAAGAACTCAATCAAACAGATACAGAACACCTTACACCACCTTGTTTAAATTAGATTCATTTTTCTGATTAATTATTAAAAGGAAAGTTTAAAAAATCATAAAATCTTAAGTGCTATTAAAAATTGATTAGGAATGCATTTTTTCATTGACCCAGTTTGTATTTTTTTTAATTTTTTTTTGGTCAAAGCTAATACATTTGAGTAGCTGCCTCAGACAGAAGTTTGTAATCATTTGGTCATCAGTCAATTAATCACAGCTTCATAAATATTGATCTCAGATTACATTTATTCTTCATTCTTGAAAGATAGTTTTTTATTAATTTAGGCTCACTCGCATACATTGTGGTTTACGCTGAAATTATTTTTAAAAGTTCTATTAAAATTTAATTTGAGCAGCCAGCCAGCAGTACAGCCACTGCACATTGTGCCACCTTTCGGCAAGTTTATCACCTCCTCCTGAAAGGTCCTGAGCACTCACAGGTCATACTGTGGGGCTTGCTGTCTGGCACCTGTCATCTATAAACCTCTTTAGGTTGAAGTTGCACACCACTCATCACAGGCAGAAGGAGTAATTTGTGAGTAACTGATTTTTTTTTTTGAGGGGAGAAAAGAGATCTCTGATGTTTCTCTTCCCACCTTCAGTGGCCATATCCTGAATCCTGGTAATCCATCACAGGTGGTGGTGTCTTCCTGATGCTCTACAGCACTTGACTGCTCTTCGGCCTCTCCCAAACATCCAACAGGCCATGTGAGGGGGTGTGTTTGTGGGTACATAAGTTGAACATCCCCAGCCCTGCTGTAGTCGGTGTCATGGAGGTTATACATGACCTGATGACCCATGCCAGGACAGTGAGAGTACCTGGGAGTGCTCTTGCAGGGCCTGCTACTGCATCTCTTTCGGCTGGAAGTAAACCCAGTACTTATTTTGCAGAAGTTACATTTATAAACAGAAATTCTAAGGATTTTTAAAGGAGATGCTCTAAGGAAATGCCAGGGTTCTTTGATCTCAAGCATTTGGAGTGAACACAGTCCTTTTTGTAGCATGTTCATCACACCTGAAGTGGTACTGAAGCAATGCAAGCAATGTTTATTAATATTGCTGGTCTGGTTGCAGATAATAATCTCCATCTTGGCAATTAAATATATTTATTTCTTTCTTTGTTTTTCTATTTTGTTTTGATTATGCTTGATGATGTAGTTTAAGAAACAGAGATATGGACATATCAGGTGTAAGAGCTCACATCTGAAGAGTGGCCTGAAGCATTCACCAAGAATGAATCTTTTCTACCCCATACTTTGTGTGTTTAAATGCTGTACTTCACCTGGAGAACAACAAATTTCTTAGTATAGCTTCTGCAGTACATTTGGGTTCTCTGTCCTATGCTCTGGTAAGAGCAGCATGTTAAAGTCAACATTCCCTAAAATCTCACTTGACTGAGGACTTTGGAGTAGTGGGATTATGTAGCAACTGCTGTCTTTTACAACTCTGAAAAATCCTATGTTTCATCTTTAATGTCTGAAATCAAAACTGGTTGCCCACTGTAGTCACTTGAAAACCGTATTTATTCTGGCACAGCTCTTCTGAAAGGCTCTGAAATACAGTTTCAAATCATGAGCAACAGAGTGTCCTGGTGTGCTACTCAGTATTGGTATGAAGTCATGCAGACCTCTGTTAGCATTCCTTATTTTTGCTGAGTGGATTTGTGTAATATGGAGAATGGATCATTTTTGTGAATATCCATTTATCTAAGACTGAAAAAAGCTGATGTAATTTCCAGGGTCCTATTCCCCAATCAAATACACTACTAAATTACCATATTGGCATACCCACAACACTATTTTTCCCATAAAAAAGTGAAATCAGATTAGAGCAAGTTCTCAGACCCCTTCCTTTAAATATCAATCACACGCAGTGCTTTTCTGCACTTTCCAAAAAGTCATCCTTTAAGGATAGTGTCAGAAACAACATGTGCAGAGGGTATTCAGATAACCAATTTGTTTTACAAATAGCTGTGATGATTTAAGATATTTCCACCTCTGAGCTGTTTGCTATCCCTGTTCTCCTTACCTGATTGCTGCAAAGTCAAACTTGTTTTTAGCTTTCATTGTCCATGGGCTATCAACATTCTGGACATAATTTGTTTGTTTTGCATTATGGAAAATCAAAAAGAGTATTGCCTGCTATGCCACAGTCATTTGCAGCAGAGAAATGCTAGCAAATGTATGTAATTGGAGGATATGTTGTTAGTCCAGATGTAACTTTAAAAAAACCCCTATTCTCTCTATGTTGTGTTATCAGAAGTGGATTCTGAGTCCAGTCACAGCTGACATCTTCAAACAGGAGGGATGCTAAGGAGATCCAATAAATATATCACCCTCCGACCAGTTCGTTGCAATAGTGTGGTGGTAGGAACCAGCTGTCTGTTTATCGAGTGATTTGACAGATGCTACTGTGAATGTGAGCAGTGTGTTAAGCTGTACTGAGCTCAGTAATCCTGGACAGTCTTTCCTGGCAGAAAAGAAGAAAAGGAAAAGCTGCAAAGCAATATAGAGAAATGACTGTAACAGTGCCCCAACTCTTCCTGGCTTTTTGCTGCAGACACCTGCAAAATGGCTCAATTGGAGTTTTCCCACTGAAGTACTGTGCCACTAATTCACTACTCAACAACTTCAGCACTTCTGAGAATGAATCTGGTAGTTGAATATAAACTACTAGCTTATGGAAATGCCTTTTTTTTTTTTTTTTTTCTATTCAGACTCTCCCTAAACATGCAGAGGTTCTTTTAGTCCAGAATATACAAAGCTGTGCATTTTAATGAAATTGTTTCAACTTCATAATAATGGATGAGAAAATCAATACGTTTCCTGTGAGTATATGCGATAGACATGTCTGTCTTTTTAAATTTTTGCATTAATTGTATTGAATTGATTAAATTCAGCTGTTCTTTGAAAGCTTTTCCTGTTAAAAATGTAAAAAAGGATAATTTTGCATTTTGTTAATATATATGGTTATCCTTGGCTCAAAATCAGACCTCTGCAGTGTAGTGGCAACCAGGGCACTGTATATAGCTCCTTGCAGGACCAGACATTTGCCAGCAAGATATATAAAGATGCTATAGATCTAAATCAGTCCCAGGTCTTTCCTTTTAGACTTTCCTGAAATCTGTATTCCCAGTTTCTCTGTCTCTTCATTGCAAGAATGTTTAGCAAAGATATTCAATATTGGAGTAATTTTTCTTGTTGTCTGTCATGGTAGTGTTACTGGGTTAAAACAGAATCATCCCACCCCATTTTTGATAGTTGATGACAGCTTGTCAGACATGACTTCAGAGTGCTCCTGGAACACCACAGTTCAGGTAAATGCAGACTCAGCCTCTGAAGCTAGTTTCAGGAAAAACACAGTTAAGAAGCAGACTGCTTTACAGATCTTAACTTGACAAGAGAGGAAGGAAGAGAAGGATGTAACATATACTCAGGAACTGCTGGAGNGGGAGAGAAATGGAGAAACAGAAGAGCAAAGAGAGAAGCAAATGGAATGAACAACCAATAAGCAGAGAGATGGTCCAGTAAGAAAACTGCACAGTTACTGTGATGATGTTATCAATATCCATCAATTCTGGCTCGAATGGTGACTGCAGCTGTTCTTGCCAGCTTTGCTCCTTGGCGAACTCATCTCTGCAGCTCCCTTCACCCTACTGTGCTCATGGGGGTGAAGGAGAAAAGGTCTTGGTGGCTGTGAAAGGGGGCTCTCCCAGTGTGCATGCTCTCTGCAAGGAGCCCATAAAAATCCCCTTGAAGGGAGTGCAGGATACACAGCTTCCATCTTGGGTGTCTGAAAAATGAGTAAGAAATTTTTTTTTGATTCCTCTTCACCCAACAAAAAGATGTAGGTACCTACATATGAGGAGATCTTAGCAACCATGCCTGGGAATCACTGCAGAGAAACAAAACTTTCTAGGACATGATGCGTAAGATAAACATCCTACATAAGTTTGATGAATTGTATTCTACAAGTGCCTAGTTTTAATCCAGTGCCTATAGAAGGACCGTAGGGTGAATTGGCCAGATGTTGTAGATGTGTCTTAAGGCTGATGAGCTGAATTCCATACTTTGTATTAGAAAGATGGGTGAAGTAACATCTGTGTTTCAATTCAATATGATCAACACAAAAAAGGCGAGTCTGACCAGTAACTAAAGAACTTGATTTCAGTGACATTTCTGCAATCATATCCTAAGTCGAGTGCGTTTTACATCAGCTGTTTATAGTCTGAGGGGACACTAAGGCAGACTTGCTTACAATTCTGTTTTCCTGAAAGCAACCAGAATCTTGCTTACTGACAAATCTGTAAATGAACCATGTTGCCAGATATACTGCACCAATAGGTTTACTTGTGAGTCTCACTTACTACAAAATATCCTTTGAAAAATGTTGCACTCTGGCAATAAAATTTGTCTTTTGGAACTTTTTTCTACATAGTTTATTTACAATCTTTTATTATATTTAATGAAGTATTTTCTGTTCTTCAGAGAGATAGCTTTAAAGAGGGTAATAATGTTAGTTGATAAATACCTATATTGTATGAAATCTGGACTGCTGTATCACCTGTGCTGAAATATATGAGTAGTTAATTTGCGAAGTACAATCAGGAAAAATCAGACTATTTCTGTCTGGCCTTGGTTTTGATTTACTTGTTAAAGTTCACTGTAGAAAGGCAAGTAAGAACTTTGATCTTAAAATGTTTTCCTGAAAAATCCCAAATTTCACTGGAATCGAAGACTGAGGAGGCAGCCTGCAGTGTCTGTGCCTGAAGACCCCTGTGCTCAGAGCTGCTACTGACTTCAGAGGGAATTTTGCCTGAGTACAAAGAGATGAGCTAAGAGTAGAAGCAGAGGCAATGATGCAGTTTCACCTAAAATGAAGCTTATAAGGACTATAAAAAGTTATAGGTTTATTTTTGTTTGGTTGGTTATGTTTTGTTTCTTTTTTTTTTTTTTTTCTTTTTTCCCCCCTCTAATAAGCTACAGATATTTTAGCTTCAAACTGTACACCTTTAAGCTGGAAGGAGAATGGTGCTTAATAACTGATAACTTAATAGCACATCTAAATGTCTTTTAAAATACTTCAATTTACCTATTAAGACCAAATAGACTGTCTGTTAATTTGATGGAATATCCGTGTTCGCTGAATTTAGGGCTTTAAAAATTGTTCATCTGCTTAGTCACAGGCCATTTAATTTTGGATGCATCATTGCCAGTTGGTTACAGTAATTAGCATTCTCTGTATTGTAGCAGCTTCCCTGAAGCTATGCTAAGTAGGGTTACCCTTCTGTATGGAAACATAAGCAGCCTTGTGCAAATGAGCCTGGCCACCCATCTTAGAGACAGAAGCCCTAGCTACAGCTTCTTGGCTCAGGGTGCCCTATATGCCCACCTGCAGATCTTATTTACTGGTTATTAATGACATGAAGTGTAGGCAGCTGTGAAAGGCACAGCATGGCAGTTTAAAGGCTCTGCTCCGAACTATTCTCTTAGCCTTGTAATTTCTTTGACTGACACTTAATTCCCCCCATTTTATTTTTTTTAATCTTCCCCTTCATACTCTTTTATGAAGTTACTGGACAGAAATGACTTCTCTGGATGTAAATTGTGTATGTATCTCTCTATATATTTATAAAACATGAGGCATAGCATTTGTTAATGCAGTTATTTTCCACTTAAAATACAGGTTCTCAAATAAAAATGTTTTCATAAACCTTTCATTATTATGAACATATGTTGCAGATACTTTCATTTGGTATGTTTTTCTATATCTTCTAATGCCTAAAGTAGTGGTTTCATTGTATTTTTAACAGAGATACCAACTGCCAGTACTGGATTATGAGTAGTGCTGGAATTGTTCTTTTGTAAAGGCTAGAATAAACAGTACAATAGCTAAAACCATAAATAAATTAAAGAGAGGCCAAGATTTTTTGCTAGTTGTTCTGCAGCCTATGCACATTTTTTTTGTTCTGTGTGGAGTGTCTGCGCTTCCTTTTCGTTTCCTGGGAAACAAGTGAGGGGTGGTATGCACTGCAAGACATACACTAAGAATAATTCTTCCCATTTAATCCACTCTGATTTTAACTTCTTAATATACTAGAAGGTAACTAATATTTAATACCATGAAATGTATCTGTGCATGTTTAATGATTCAATTAATCAGAGAGAAACCTTCTTTATAATTAAATATGGATAGGCTATAGTCTTCTCATTGACTGATGCTACTGAGAATAAGGGATAAGAATAATTTTATACTATTATTCTGTGTGCCTTTTATTAGAACTCTATTTGGGTGTAAAAATCACAAAAAAAAGTACATTTTTTCTCAGAGTTATGCACTCTGCAGTTTCTGTATTCCATAAAAGTGTAACCATGTGAATTTAGATACCAATCCTACAAAGACTTACATGAGTGTTTAAACACAAGAGAAGTTCAACTGATACTAATGTGATTTACTCACATAAAGTTTAAATCTTGTGCTTGAGCCTTTGTACAACTGTCTCTTTCAATTTCTGGAAGAGGCCCGATGTGAGCTTGGAGAAGACTGTATATGTTCGCTCTGTAATTCCTGATTTGATGGTGGTTTACAGCTGTAGCTTGTTTCTTTATAAGTAGCTATGTTATTAGTGTGGTCATGGACCTCTCTTGACTTGATTGCTTAAAATAAGGTTATAAACCATCACTATAACTTATTCTTCTACAGTTCCATACAATATTCTATAAGTATAGGCTCAAGAAAAACCAACTGTTGTCAATACAGGATGCAGATGGAGTGCATCTATTGGCAAGTTAATAAAATAATGATATGGATATAATGGATTTCCTGGTTCTTGATTTTGTATAAATTGTTGAATATATTTGTTTAATGCTTTATACAGAGCCTCAAGCCATAGCAACTAGGTGCTGTTTACAAAAGTTAAAGCATAAGTTACATGCACAGTCTACAATGCGCTTCATTAAATGACCACTTATGCTGCCAGGGGTACTATAGATTAAGTCATGTTGTGAGACCACTTTTCAAGTTTTTCACTGCTCACATTTCACATAGACATATTTTCCAACATATGTACCTACCTTTTTAATAAGAGGTTGTTTTTCATTATAATTTTAACAGGGAAATAATTTGCAAATAAATCAAATGCCAAAATGCTCCCCTATAAGTAGGCTGAATTTTTAATAGGTAATATGGGTCCAGAAAATGCCTAGTCTGAAGAATAAAGATGTGATCATACCATTTCTATAGCACTTCAGTCAAGAAAGACCCATTAACTTTTTTTTTTAGGGTGACCTTAAGCCAGAAGAATTGGTGTTTTGCTCAGTAAGGGCCCAGCTGTCTGATCTGTATTATTTAAAATGTTTCTGTTGAGACTTTAGAAACTATGAACTCTCAAACAAGTTTTTAACAAAAGCAGATACCCCACGGTCCCTTCTATTCAATAAAGATTATGACCATATGGATACTGTATAAAAAATAACCACAGGAATTTTCACTGGTTATTAGAGTGCATATATTCCTGTCAAACATTAACAGAATCATTACTTACTAGCTCCCAAATACCTCTCTAAGGAAAATACTAAAAAAGCTGATGATTGTTCTCAAGTCAACAGAGAAGACAACCAGCTGTTCAGGAAGAATGAGAGGATGGATAAGGAGAGAAGGAAGAGTTGCAGTGGTGTTTCCCTCACTTAACACGTCTAGCCCAGAAACTTTCTTTCTGAAAATGAAACGTGGAGGTGTAGAAAGGATATGACATGATTCTTGGCTTCTTAAATGACAGTAACCGTTGCACATAGGATGGGGTTAAGTTGATGGGGTTAAGTCAGCCTATGTCTGCATCAAAACTACTTCCAAAAAGTAAAAAAGATGTGTCATTGTCATAGGAGACTCCTTTCTGAAGAGAACAGAAAGCCCAATATGCAGACCAGGACCACTTCTTAGGGAAGTCTATTGCCTGCCTGGGGCCTGGGTTAAAGATGTGAAGAGGACGCCCCCTGGTACAGCCCTCAGATTTCAGGTAGGCGATGATGAAGCTGTGACAAGAAACCTGAGGGCAACCAGGAGACACTTCAGGGCCTTGGGATGTCTGGTTAAGGGATCAGAAGCACAAGTAGTGTTCTCCTGAAAGAGATGGGCCTGTTGGAGCAGATCCAGAGGAGGGTCACAAAGATGATCACAGGGATGGAACGCCTTTCCTACAAAGACAGGTTGAGAAAGATGGGGTTGTTCAGCCTGGAGAAGAGAAGGCTCATTGTGACCCAGTACCTATCTAGTGGGTGGCTTTCCAGCCCATGACAGGGGGCTTGGAACTAGATGATCTTTAAGGTTTCTTCCAAACCAAGCCTTTCTATGATTTCAGGATTCTATGAAATGAGAGTTTTTAACTCTTGGAGAAGTAAGGAGGGGTGCCAGCAGAGCTGTCCCTTTGACATCTGCAGGACAGACTTTGACCTGTTTAGGAGCCTTGGGAAACAGTCCTGATGTGCAGAGAAGTCCAGAGAGGTTGGGCACAGTTCAAGAAGGAAAATTTAAAGGCACAGATCCAAACTGTCCACATGAGCTGAAAGGTGAGCCAGCAGGGAAGACTGACCTGGCTGGCTGAACAGAGAGTTTTGGCTGGAACTCAGGGGAAAAAAAGAGTTTATGACATTTGGAAGAAGGGACAGGCAACTCAGGAGGAGACAGGGATGTCCTGAGACTATGCTGGGGCAAAATTAGAAGGGCCAAAGCCTAACTAGAACTTAATATTGCCTCTGCTGTACAAGACAATAAAAAATGTTTCTATAAATGCATCAGCAACAAAAGGAGGGCTAAGGAGAATCTTTGTCTCTTACTGGATGCAGGGGGGAAACATAGAGATAACTGATGAGAAAAAGGCTGAAGTACTTAGTGCCTTCTTTGCCTCAGCCTTTAATAGTAAGACCAGTTGTTATATGGGTGTTTGGCTGGAAGAGAGGGACAAGGAGAAGAACGAAACCCCCATAACCCAAGGGGAAATGATCAGCAACGTGCTCTACCACTTAGCCACACACAAGTCTAAGTGGTCTTGTGGGGTTCTGGTGGGAGCTGGTGGAAGCGCTCACTGAGCCACTTTCCATGATTTGCCAGCAGTCCTGGCTAACCAGGGAGGTTCCACTTAAATGAAAGTTAGCATATATGATGTCCATATACAAGAAAGGCCAGAAGGAGGATCCAGAGAACTACAGTCCTGTCAGTCTGACCTTGGTAACAGTTAAGGTCATGGAGTAAATCATCCTGGGATGGTAAAGCCTTGAATGTACATAAAGACTGGGGAATGAGATGCTGGAAAGCAGTGCCACGGAAAGGGAGCTAGGAGTCCCGGTCAGTGGCAAGTTGAATCTGAGTCAGCAGTGCCCTGGCAGCCAGGAGGGCCAACCCTGTCCTGGGGGACATCAGGCAAAGCATCGCCAGCCAGTCAAGGGAGGGGATTGTCCTGCTCTGCTCTGCACTGGGGTGGCCTCACCTTGGATATTGTGGGCAGTTTTGGGCACTGCAATGTAAGAAAGATATTAAGGTATTAGAAAGTGTCCAAAGGAGGGCAATGAAGATGGTGAAGGGCCTTGAGGGGAAGCTGTATGAGGAGTGGCTGAGGAGACTAAGGGGAGACCTCATTGCAGTCTACAACTTCCTCATGAGGGGAAAGCAGGGGCAGGCACTGATCTCTTCTCTGTGGTGACCAGTGACAGGACTCGAGGGAATGGCCTGAAGTTGTGTCAGGGAAAGTTTAGGTTAGATAATAGAAAGAGGTTCTTCACTCAGAGGGTATGTGGACACTGGAAGAGGCTCCCGAGGGAAGTGGTCACAGCACCAAGCCTGCCAGAGTTCGAGAAGCATTTGGGCAGTACTTCTGGACACATGGTGTGACTCTTTGAGATGGTCTTGTGTAGGGCTAAGGGTTGATCTAGGTGGTCCTTGTGGGTCCCTTCCCACTCAGAATATTCTGTGATTCTGTGATCTTGAGTACCATCATGCAGTACGTGCAGGACAACCAGGTGAACATGGCCAACCAGCATGAGTTTATGAAAGACAGATCCTGCTTGACCAGCTTGATCTCCTTCTGTGTGACGGTGACCCACTTAGTGGATGAGGGAAAGGATGTGGATGTTGTCTGCCTGACCTTTAATAAAGCCTTTGACACTGTTTTCCACAACATTCTCCTGGATAAACTGGCTGCTCCTGGTGGGCATGGGCTTGGTTTTTGCTGGATAAAACTAACTGGATGGACATGCCCAGAGAGTTGTGGTGAATGCAGGCATTTAAATTTGTCTGGTGGTCCATCACTAGTGGTGTTCCCCATGGGCTCAGTGTTGGGGCCAGT
The DNA here is from genome assembly GCA_013400415.1 of Scytalopus superciliaris. Taxonomy (NCBI): domain Eukaryota; kingdom Metazoa; phylum Chordata; class Aves; order Passeriformes; family Rhinocryptidae; genus Scytalopus; species Scytalopus superciliaris. Next base: position 719,024 of record VXBX01005992.1, on the reverse strand, counting down.
TCTTTTTAGTATCTTTATAGATGACTTGGACAAGGGAATTGAGTGCATCCTCAGTAAGTTTGCAGATAACACTAACCTGGGGAGGAGCGTTGATTTGTAAGAGGGTAGGAAGGCTCTGCTGAGAAATCTGGACAAGCTGGATTGATGAGTCGAGGCCTACACTTGGGTCACAGCAACCCCATGCAACACTACAGGCTTGGGGCACAGTGGCTGAAAAGTTGCCTGGTGGAAAAGGACCAGGGGATGTTGATGGACAGCAGACTGAACATGAGCCATCAGTGTGCCCAGGTGGTTGAGAAGGCCAATGGCACCCTGGCTTGTATCAGCAATAGTGTGGCCAGCAGGACTAGGGCAGTGATTGTCCCCCTGTACTCATCCACACCTTAAGTCCTGTGTTCAGTTTTGGACCCCTCACTACAGGAAAGACATTGAGGTGATGGAGAGTGTCCAGAGAAGGGCAACAAAGCTAGTGAAGGGTCTGGAGCACAAATCCTATGAAGAGAGGTTGAGGGAAGTGGAGGTGTTTAACCTGGAGAAAAGGAGGCTCAGGGGAGACCTTATCACTCTCTACAACTACCTTTTGGAGGCTGTTGTGAGGTGAGGATAGCCTCTTCTTCCAGGTAACAAGGGACAGCTCAAAAGAAGATGCCCTCAGATTGTGCCAGGGAAGGTTTGGATTGGATACGTCTTCAGCGAAAAGGTTGTCAAGCATTAGAACAGGCTGCCCAGGTAAGTGGGTGAGTCACTATCCCCAGAGGTATTTAAAAGATGTGTAGATGTGGCATGTAAGGACATTATTTAGTGATGGTAGACATAGCAATGCTGGGTTAATGGTCAGACTGGGTGATATTTAAGGTCTTTTCCAGCATAAAGGATGCTATGATTCTATCATCTTTGCCCCTGTAGTGCCTGTACATGCTGTCTTTTAAACTACATCAGCTTTAGGGACAAAGCACCTAAAGTTTACATCTATACCAGGGACATGGTCTTAGCAGTGCTAGGTTAACGGTTAGACTTGAAGATCTTAAAGGTCTTTGTGAACCTAAATGATTCTCTGATTCTATGATTATAGTTTGTATCCAACTACATCCTGCCCAGGCAGCAGTCTGGGATTCCTTATATTGAACTTGAAGTAATAATAGCAGCATAAAAATGTATGAGACTGCTGCATGCTGTGGCCTAGTGCTCCCAATGTGTAGTTGAGATACAGCCAGAACATGTCCCTGGACTTTAATAATGGACAATGCTATTATCAATAGTGATTTCTTACTGTAAGTTCTGGCTTAAGCAGTGTAAGGCAAACAACCTGAGCATGCTTTTTTTGTGATGTCAACTCCCTTATGCTACTTGCTGTCTTTGCACACTGCTTTGTAAGGGGTTCTAAAGCATGGAAATTGAAATTAAAAATTGCATAGCCCTTACACTTTCTCATGTACATCAGGAATACCAGTGACTCTCTTTCAGTTCTGCCATTTCCCCGCTAGCAAAACTTCACAGATATTTTGAACTTGATGTTACAGCCTTTGAATTTGGGACTTCTGGATTAATGACCTTTGTAAGACAGATTTTAATTCTGTGAAGGTTGTCACATGGTTGCTGAAGTTTCTCTCTGGATGTGATTGTAGCCATGGTTCTCTAACAGTTCCATACACTGGAAGTACAGCCCTGGTTTGAATTAATGGATTCTTAAACTCAGGTGTTTGGATCAGCCTTCTGTGCCACTAGAAATTATTTTCTTAATTACTTACCTAGGACCTGCCACTGTTTTAGTTGTATCTCTCAGATAAGTATGTAAGTTGCCCTCACATTTTTCCCCTTCTAAATCTGATACTTTTTCTTATTTTTGAAATATAGTTATATGTTGCATTGTTATGTTTCCTCTTTGGACAGACTTATACTTTAATTCCTTTGGAATGTTATTGGTTTTGGCCCTCCAGTGAGTGACATTTTGGTCACTAGCTTTTCCCATCCCTTTGACTCTACAGAAGTAAATTAGACTTGCCCCCAAGAGCTTTCTGAGATGGAGGTAATCTTCCGGTGTATTTCAAAGTGAGGTTTTTATATCTGATGGAGGGCATTAGTTATGACAGAAAAACAAATAGTGAATAGATATGCTTTTAGGTTTGTAAGTGGATGTGAAGGAAAACAACTAAGAAGCAAAACCACCTATGCTGGCACTGTCCTTTTAATTTTCACTGGGAGCCAGGGAATTAGAGAAGGGAAGAGTCTGGAAGCAAAAAGGAGAGCTGAGCATCTGTAAAGGCCTGCATCTGTGTTAACAGCTTGCCAAGAAAACCGATGCCTGCACATTAATCTGAATTATCACAGTCAGTTTTTCTTTTGTAACCAGCTCAGTCACAGCATCATGATCTCATTCTTTAACTGGAGGTGAACTGAACACAGCATGGTGACAGCATTAGGAAACTTAGAGAAGGAGAGAAAAAAATGTACTGATATTAGACAACTCAGAAACAGAAAGGACTCTGAGACCTTACATGGCTTTCTTTTCACCTAGTTGTTAATATAATAATCCTACTTTCTTAAGTTGACTCAGTTCTCTTTTTTCCAAACTAAAATCTCTGAGTCTTTGGAGTGTCTCTATTATGTCAGCTCTTCTGGCAGTTTATACTTATTTTCCTCTTTGTGTGTGGGGTTCTTTTAAAGTCCTATCACTAACTTTCTAACTTTAAAAGAATTGCCTTATTTTTAAGCCCATTTGTTAATTTTAAAAGCCCCTTCCATTGCTTATTGTGCTTCATAACACTCCTAGAAACATCTAATTTGACCATCTGTGGACATTTCCTCACAGCATTTACTTCCAAAACTCCTTTTCACATACGGAAATAAATTTGTTAGGACTGAATCAAAACTCATTAAAATCCAATTATTCTGTTGGGTTTTGGATCAGAATTTCAGTGAACTGTAGTCTGTTAGTTTTCACTATTCCCCCCTCTCTCTTTTTTCATACCCTTGACAGAATTGCAACATACAGTTGCAGTTAATGCAATGCATAAATCTGTGCAGTTAATGCTCTATTCAGTATTTCAGGTGTTGCTCAACAATTTCATTATATAAGACCTCCTTTCCTCTTTTTCATTTATTTGAAAATCTCTGGTATCATAGGGAAATATTTTGCTGTCTTTTTGTAGTCAGAGTTTCAGTAGTTCCTCTGCAGCAAATCACAAATCCTATTTTCCTAGTCATTTTGAATGGTCTGTTGTGTTCAGCAAATATTCCCTAGATGGGTTAGCAATTCCCAGAATCTGGAATAAGCATCATAACAGAGATCTAGAGCATTGTCAGAATTATCCAAAAGCTTTTGAGAAGACAGAAGAATATTTGACAGTTTAAATATTGAAGATATTTCTCAATATATTTCTCAAATATACTTATTTATTTTTTTTCCTTTTTAACCTGCCAAGAACCCAGTGATTGATCCCAAGCTATATACACAATAATGTAGGGACCACAGCTTTTATGTTGCCAGGAATGAACATGTAGTTGTCTTCTACTTTCTTTGTAGGGAAAAGTGGGAAGCTAGATATTCCCAGAGTAGCAACTGGATTTGTTGGGCAGCTGTGTTCCATGGCTGAGTTTAGGTGATGAAGGTCCATGGGAATGGGAAAAGTAACAGATCCCATATTCTTTCTCACTCAGTGCAAGGTAGAAATACTTATTCCCACTTTCAGAAATGCTTGTTTTCTTTTTTGTTTGGGTGGATGTTCAGGACTCCTATTCTCTCCTTAGGCTGACAACAAGTTTGAGAAATAGGCCTGTGAGAATCTCATAAGGTTTAAAAAGACAAAGTGCATGGAGCTACTTCTAGGTTGGGGCAACTCCTGGTATCACTACAGGCTAGGGAATAAACAGATGGAGAGCAGTCCTGTTGCCTAAAATACCTAGGAAGAAAACTTCCACGACAGGGCAAGGCAGAGAAAAGATCCTTTACTATGAGTTTAGCTGTAGCAATCCATGACGCGCGCGCCGGGATCACAGAATTCTACAAATTTATGATTCTATTTAATTTTCCTATCTAGAAAATACATCCAATGTCTAATTAGCCCACCCCCCTGCTATCTATAACCACCCCCCCAGAAACACCCCCTTAGAATTGAGTCGGTTGTCCCAAGANTGCCCCTCTACTCTGCTCTGATGAAACCCCACCTGGACTTCTGCATTCAGCTCTGGGGTCCCCAGCACAGGAAGGACATTAGTGTGTTTGAGCGAGTCCAGAGGAGGGTCATCAAGTTGATTAGAGTGATGGAGCACCTCTCCTATGAGTAAAGGCTGAGAGAACTGGGCTTGTTCAACCTGGAAAAGAGAAGGTTTTGAGATGACCTAATTACATGCTTCCAGTACCTGAAGGGAGCCTGCAAGAAACATGGAGAGGGACTTTTTATAAGAGCATGTAGTGACAGGAGAAGGAAGAATGGATTCAAACTGAGAGTAGGTTTAGATTAGGTATTAGGGGACAAAAATCATTACTGTGAGTGTGAGAAGGCACTGGAACAGGTTTTCCAAAGAAGCTGTGGATGCCCTATCTATGGAGGTGTTCAGGGCCAGGCTGGATTGGGCTCTGAGCAACCTGGTATAGTGGAAGTTGTCCCTTTTTTTTTTTTTTTTGTCAGAGTCCTGCAGTATTGTGCCAACTCCCGATCTCCTCCTGCAGGGGTGAGCCAGCTTCTCAGCAGCATCTGCAGTTAGAACCATTTAGGTTGATGGCAAATATTTTCTGCTGACATGAGTCAAGGGACTTCGAAAAGCACAGAAAACTACTTGCAAACTGAGCTCATAACACAGGTGTTTGAGATTTTGCAGAGATTTGGAGCTGGATTTTTAAAGGCACTTGGCACATCTTGTCCATAGAGGGATTTTCCAAATCAACTTGAAGTAACAGAAACATGCCATTCATTTTACCTAACTTTGGCTGTCTAAACAGCTAACTAGACTTTCTCTGCAGAGATGTGTAAGGACTCAAAGAGCACAGTTGCCTGGCTCAAACACTGTTAAGGCCACAGAAAAACTTTACCATGAGATAAGCACAAAATGGAGGGACAGAACTGTGCTAACTCCAGGCCTAATGGAGGCAAGATGTGGTTACCACATTCTCATCCAGACAGAAACTCCCACAGCGGCAAACTGTGTAAGGAAGCAACTGCTTCCACACATACCACCAGTCAAACAAAGGTCACCCCAAGTTCTGCGACAGGTGACATCTGTGACCACCGAAGCCTACTTCCCCCTAAATATGCCTCCATGGACACCTGGAACTTGGACTGTAAGTTAGGCCACCACAGGTAAGATAAAGGTGGCACTAATGTCTGAGTGTTATCTCAGACCTAGGGGGAGAAGAATGTATCACACAATGAACATGAAGAATGAAGAATTTATGTGCCACAAGGAAAGCCAACTCAGCAACTGTGCTGAATCAGCTCAGACTGGGTAAAAGGTATTGTGGCAGGGGGACATTGTGACCACCATCTTGCAAGCCATTGACCCAAGAAACCCACCAACTCAAAAAAGTGAAAGACTGAGCATGCAGAATAATTAGCATTAGAGGCAAGGGAGTCACTGGACCAAATAGCATAAGTGTATCCAATGAGCATTAATTCCTTTGTTCGCAAAAATGTGTAAATAGTAAATGTATAAATAGTAAAAAGTTTTGAATGACCTTGGCACTCCCACCGCTGAGAAGCCACGGGTGAAGAAGGACCAATGGGATACCGCTGGTGGTGACTATCTTCTGTTTAGTCTGCCTCTCTGACTCTCTCTCTCTCCTCATTTTTCTATTTCTTTCTATCTTTTTACCTCAGATTCATTATTAAATAAAATCCATACTATTGACTTTGGCATATGGTCTTGTTTGCACCTTAATTCGGACAGAGGCATCTCTCAATAATCAGGTCTTAAGAGACAAGGGCTTCCAGATTGTATCCCATGCAAAAATAGGTGCCTAAGGTAAACAGAAGGAAGTAAGTGAAAACTAATTTACAAAAACCACACTTGTATTTCTACCATAAAGACAAAACCGTGGAATTATGTAATTGTGCCATTTGAAGATTGTGGGTGAGCTAGGCTTGCTAAGATACATTTTCTGTTGAATAGTGAGTTTTTGTTGCCATTGCCTCTGGCCTCCTGTCCTACTGATATTGCTTATTAACCAAAACAGTTGCTACCATGCCTGATATCAGTGAGTACATCTATTTGAAGGAAAATGCAAATACATGTAAATCCAAATTATATGTTCTTTTTGAGTTAAAGCCCAAAATTGTTTCAGACATAAACTAGGCACATTTTTTAAATCCAACATATGCTCATGTTACATTTTGTGAAAACTCATTTTAGGGTTTTTTTGTCACAATGACATATCATATCAGACTTTATTTATTTTTCAGTGATCGAACCATCAAATAAAGCATGAATGTTTCACAGAGATCTGTAACCCAGTTATAGACTACTTTTTGGAACTTCTTACAGTAGCTTTGCAGGATGATAACAGTTTTTATGTATTTATGGTGATCTTACTAAGCTGAAAAAAAATCCAGTAAATTTATTTCAAGAATGAGCAAAATGTGTTTATACTACATCTGTATTGGTAAAGAGCATTGGAAATCTTTCTGCTCATGGTTTTGGCCCATGCTGAGTAATGCTTTCTTAGACTCCTCCTGGGAATGGTATGGGAGTTTATGAAGGGCACTGCTGACTCCCAGCAGGCAGCTTGGGTAAGAAGGGCACCCTATTGCAGTGAATAGTATAGTTTGGGTTTAAACACTGTCATGGGCTGTGTCGTGCAGGCTGGCCAGGGTGAGGGAGTGCACCAGGGAACATTTGAGTTACTGATGGAGCTGTGCCTTTGTGCAGTAAAGAGTTAACACAAGCCATCTTAACAGTTAACACAAGCTAAAAAACAGAGAAAGAAAACCTCCCTAAAATGATATTCACTCTTGTAAGAACATAGATGAATACACAGATGAGTCCACTAGCAATGTTAGATATGTAGTGCAACCACTGTGATGGTAACCAGGCTTCCAACTCATTCTGTGGTAATAAGTGGGATTTATTTTAACTTCATCTTTACTGTGATGTCCTATAATAGATGAAAATATCTGAGACACAGTTTAGAAACCTAGATCCAGAGCTGCACTTCTCTTAGGGGTGAGTGCCTTGAACTCTGAAAACTCCTTTTCTGGAGTGTCACGTTCTTCAGTTCCAGTGGTTTTGTGAGGGGACATTGTTCAAGTCTATCTAAATGGGCTTTGACTGATTCCTTCTTTCTTTTCCATTCACATGGAATATTCTCTACACAATTTAATCTTGGTCCAGGTAGTTTCAATATATATTTTATTTTGTTTTCATTTTCTCCTCATTTTAAACTCTTCAGCATCTTCAGTTAAGGTCCTTTTGGCTGACAGACTTGCAGAATGATCTCATTCATGTGCCAGACAGACAGGGTCTAAGTAAAGACTTCCACTTTGAGACAACAAATCAAACTCTTTAGCTTATTACTGCACATATCCTTCAAGAGAAGTAATCAACATAAATATGTTCTTGTTACTGCACAGAATCACAGAATATGCCAAGTTGGAAAGGATGCACAAGAATCATTGGGTCCAACACTTAGCCCTGCACAAAACCATCTCAAAGAGTCACACCATGTGTCCAAAAGTATTGTTCAAATGCTTCTCAAACTTTGTCAGGCTTGGTGCTGTGACCTCTTCCTTGAGGAGCCTCTTCCAGTGTCCAAGCACTCTTTGGGTGAAGAACTCCAACCTAAACCTTCCCTGACACGACTTGAGGCCATTCCCTCAGGTCCTGTCACAGGTCACCACAGAGAAATCAGCATCTGCCCCTCCTCTCCCCCTCACGAGGAAATTGTAACTGCAATGAGGGCTCCCCTCAGTCTCCTCTTCTCCAGGCTGAACAGATCAAGTGACCTCAGCCGCTACTCATACGGCTTCCCCTCAAGGTCCTTCACCACCTTCATTGCTCTCTTTTGGACACTCTCTAAGAGCTTAATTTATTTCTTATACTGTGGTGCCCAAAACTGCCCACAACATTCAAGGTGAGGCCACCCCAGTGCAGAGCAGAGTGGGACAATCCCCTTCCTTGACTGGCTGGCGATGATTTGCCTGATGCCCCCCAGGACAGGGTTGGCCCTCCTGGCTGCCAGGGCACTGCTGACTCAGATTGAACTTGCCATTGACCAGGACCCCCAGGTCCCTTTCCATGGCACTGCTTTCCAGCATCTCATTCCCCTGTCTGTACATACATCCAGGGTTGCCCCATTCCAGGTGCAGAATGGGGCACTTTCCCTTGTTGAACTTCATATGGTTGGTGATTGCCCAGTCCTCTAATTTGTTGAGGTCTCTCTGCAGGACCTCCCTACCTTTAAGGGAGTCACCAGCTCCTCCCAGTTTTGTGTCATGTGCAAACTTGCTTGGTATTCCTTCCAGTCCTGTGCCCAAGTCCTTTATGAAGATGCTGAAGAGCACAGGGCCTAAGATGAAGCCCTGTGGAACCCCACTAGTGACAGGTCACTGATTTGATGTGACCTATCTATTACCCTCTGTACCCTCTGTAAGCCAATTGCTCACTCACCACATGATGTGTTTATCCAACTGTGTGATGGACATTTTGTCCAGACGGATCCTGTGAGAGACAGTATCAAAAACTTTACTGAAATCCGAAAAGATTACAGCAGCTGGCTTCCCTTGATCAACTAGCTCTGTTACCTAATTATAGAGGGAAATCAAGTTTGATATGTATATCTTTCCTCTCATGAAGCCGTGCTGGCTGTGACCAATGACAGTACTATCTTTCAAATGTTTTTCAGTACCTCCTAGAATAACCTCTGTAACTTTATCAGGCATTGAGGTGAGACTGACAGGCCTATAATTTCTGGGGTCCTCCTTTCCTTTCTTGAAAATTGAAACAATGTTCACCAGCTTCCAGTGAGCTGGGACCTCTCTGGATTCCCAAAACTGCTCCAAAATCATTGAGAGAGGTTTTGTGATGACATCAGCCAGCTCTTTGAGGATTCTGGGATGAATCCCATCAGGCCCCATAGATTTGTAGGGATCCAGCTAGAGCAGATCCCACACAGTTTCAGGGTCAACTGGGAGTTGATCATTCTCTCAGTCACGGTCCTCCAGCTCAGGGCACTGAGATCCCCTTGGTTCATCATCTGTGTTGAAGACAGAGGAAAAGAAAGCATTGAACACCTCTGCCACGTCTCTGTCCTTGTCCCTGTTTGTGAGGTGACCATCCCCATCCTGTAACAGGCCAGCAACATTTCTATACTGCTTATTACCAGTAATGTATTTGAAAAAATTTTTTTTGTTGTCCCCCACATTTCTGTCCAGATTCAGCTCCATCTGAGGTTTGGCCACACAAATTTTCTCCCTGCAGCAGCAAGCAGCATCTGTCTATTTTTCCCATGTCACTTGACCTTCCTTCCACTGGGCATATGCTTTATTTTTTTGCCTTATTTCAAAGAGACGATTCCTGCTCAGCCAAGCTGGCCTTCTGCCCCATCTGCTTGACTTCCGACATTTGGGAATTGCCTGCTCCTGTGCTGTGAGGAGGTGACGTTTGAAAAGTGACCAGCATTGATGAACCCCACCACCTGCAAAAGCATTTTTCCAGGGGATCTTACTTTCTAATTCCCTGAGTAGCCTGATATCTGCTCTCCCCATGTCCAGAGTTGAGGTTTTGCTGCCACTTTTCCTCCTGTCAACAGAGATTTTAAACTCAATCACTTGTCCCTGTGGCCAAGACGGCTCCCAGTCTCCACTTCATTCACGAGATCTATTCTGTTGACAGGCAGCAGATCAAGGAGAGGATCTGTCTGAGTCAGGTCCTTTAGGTTCTGTTCCAGGTTTTCTGGGAATCTTCTGGCCTGCATTGTACCAGCTCTGTGATGCTCCCAGTTAAGTTCTAGGAAGTCGAAGTCCCCCACAAGGACAAGGGCAGTTGACTTGGAAGTGTCCCTTAGTTCCTGAAAGAATAATTAATCAGCATTGTCATCCTGGTTAGGAGGTTTATATTAGAATCCCATGGTGAGAACCACATTAGTTGTTATAGGTGGCATGAGCACACCTGTGAAGTCCATGAGATTATTGTGAGATGGAATGCCATGCATTTGAGAGGGAACATGTCCTCTAGTGGGGGGGCGGGGGGTAGGGGGGGGTAGGAAACTCTTATTTTGGTGCTAATTAGGATTAAAAAGGTAAATAGCCCTTTGTCCTACTTTGACATCTCTGTGTTGAAAATGCAACCTCTGACCCATAACTGGTGCATACATAATTTTCTTCCTTTAGAGAAAACTGCTTTTATTTTTTTCTGAAATCTGTAACAATGTGGGGCTTGTTTTGAGCTTTGTGATGCTGATGTACTTCTTCAGTTTGAATGAAATCAGAAGAAAGGCCTTGGGTTCTTGGGTTCAAATTGATTTTGAAACTGAAGGGCAAAAGAATATATCAGGTCTTTGATCTTTTGCATTTGTCTTCCAACCACTTTTTCTGTTTACCTCATTATTTGATTTAAAGTCATGCTTTTTTTTTTTCTTGGAAAGTTTGTTGAGCCAATCACATGGCTTTAACAGTGATGGGCATTTACTTCCCAATTAGTCCCACTGAGCCAGCAGGACTGTTTGCCTGAGAGCCCTCATCACCGTGAAAAAACCCCAACCATCCAACACAAAACAATGAGATCACAATCTGGCCCTTTGCAATTAGCTCAACACTGTCAGGGTTTCACTTTCCTGCTTAAATCCTGTAATGAGCAGCCATCAGAAGAGGAGGTAAATAAAGCTGTCATGCATATTGACAGTAATACAGTATCACTGCTCATTTTTCCCCCCAAAGTTAGAATTATAGAATTAGTGTGGCATATGATGTTCTCCCCTCTCCAGCAAAACATGTGCCAGCTGCAGTCTTTTAAAGTCTCCTATCATTTTGTTAGCACAATGACTGCCTACGTGAGCAAAAAAACATGGAAACTGCATCCTACCACAGTTGACAAGATTTTTTATTTTCATGATTACTTCTCTGCCTTTTTTTATTTTGCCTGCAGGCAAAGGTTGGCATACATGTCAAGAGAACATTCTCCAGCTGGGGCCTGCAGTATAGAGAATTGTATACTCCAGAGGGCTCATGGGACCTTAGGCAGATTATTATGGTAATATTGGAGACTGCTGTCCTTTCCCTCCCACAGCTGGGCCGCCTCTCTCATTGTAAGTATTGAAGCAATATGTTTTGCAAATTATACATTGGGAACAACAGGGACCTGGGAAAGTGAGGGAGAAAGAGAAACATGGCAAAATGTTGCCTTTAATATGATATTTTTCTTGTTCATCAAGCAAAAATAAATTAAAGCTTTAATTTTTTTTAATTAAATGAGGATCATATATTGGCAAAAAACAGCTATAATAGTAAAAAGTTAATATTGATTTTATTGAGTGAGAGTTTTAAGAAAATATTGTTTATTATAGGGAAATTTCACACAGTAACCTGATGCAAGAGAACCAGAGTAAGATTACATAATAGCTTTTATTACAGATTTCAGAAATCCTTTTGAGTCCAATGAAGCTGGATTAACAAAAACTGCACAAAAAAATATCATTTTAATTAGTGCTAATGTGATCTCGTCATGGTCCAGCTGTTTCACACAGGATGGAATTCTGTGTTGCTTTATTAGCAATTCACTCTCCAAAATAATGTCACTTCTGATTTCTAACATTTCTTACTGATGTATATTTTAATAAAATAGCCAAATGATTTGGTGACTACTGTCATAAGGAAACTGAGGTGTTTTTGACTTTCTTGCTTTTATGTAAAAAGAGAGTTTAAAAGCATTACTGATAGATAAAGAAATATTTCATTTTATGACCTTTTTCAGAAATACTAGTATAAAAATCAGATTAAAGTTTGGATGGGTGCATTTTTAAGGTGATCTTATACTTATGAAACTAATAAGTAAAACAAATATTGCTAACTTGACAACAAATTAAATAGTGTCTTACGTGGGTCAGATACTTTTTTCTTAAAGGGTTGGGCTTCAAATCAGTCTTTAACCAATATTCCATTATTCTGTTCGCTCCATTCATTTCTGACAGGACTGTTTCACAGCTCAATTCCATTTGGAGCTAACTTCAATTGTAAATTAAATTATTTTCAAGTTACTGAGTCTTACTGTTTCACTTATACATGAAATTAGTATATTGCCTGAGATACCTGCCTGAATTCTACATTAAAAATAAGCAAGTGTAGAAAATCTCAGTGCTCACAGGTCAATTTTCTTCTCCATTATTTTTATGTGCTTTGATACAGTGGAGACCCCATACCATTGTAGAAAAAGATATTTCTATTTTAATAATTTTATTCCTTCTCCTTATGCTACTTAACAGATTTCATTATGCACTGTTGGTGCTGTAATTATATACTTATCAGCTCTCTAATTTATCTCAGACTTTGCTAATGAATACCAGGATGTTGACCAGTTCTTGTGTTTTTTCTTAAATATTGTATGATTTCTTTTTTTTATTCTTAGATAGTGATTTTATAATAAATACTTAGTATAGGGAAACAGTTTGCAATGTGGTGTCAATTGCTGTAAACTAAAGTGGAGTGAATCTATTTCAGATGGTAGATTTTTAACTGTAATTTTCAATGATTATAACAATAGAAGTGTTTACTAAAGAAAACAATACAAGAATTGTAATGGGTGAGTGTACTTGTTGCTTGCCTTGTAGATACTTAAAAAGCCCCTGATGGTATTTCTATGTTTCTCCTCTGTGGTCTAACAGAGCATTAGCAAAGCCACCCTTTGTAAAAAGGAAAGAGCCCCCAAATAACAAGTTGATTCCATGTATTTCTGTGAATGATGCACAGTGAATGTCAGATGCATTTTCTCTTTGTTTCTTCTGGAAGCCAGAAGACTCCCAAACCTGCGCTACCTCCCTCCTTTCCTTCTTCTTCCTACCCTGAATTCCTCCTTCCAGGTACCACATATTGACTTCCACCTTTCTGAATGTGTGAACTCAGTGTTTGAGGAAGATTTCCCCTTAAAATTGCAGCATTCACTATTTTCTTCATTGTCCTTGTGTCAGGTAGTTTTGCCCCATATACTAGAGGTTTCTCAGCTGCTTTCAACAGCAGTGCTTGCTTTCAGCATTGATAATGACAGACTGCATCATGCAACCCAGCATGCACAGGTCGCCTAATACCTTTCTAACACAGAATTTTCCCACATTTGTTGCATGTGACTAAAGTGTGGCATTGAGACAGTCCAATATATCTGGCTTATTCCCATCTTGTCTACAATGAAAAACCCCAGTGGAATGAAGAACTGAAGAAATTCTGCTTTACTCCATTGGAGGTAGGGTCTAAGACTAAATCTTACACTGCATGATGAATCTGCCTTAGAGAATGATCCTTAGGCCATGGGAAATGTGGTGCACACTTACTCTTCAGTGTGGCAGGACAGTGCAGGGTTGAGGGAATCCACGTTGGATCAATCTGCCCTCTGCTGTCTTTTAGCAGGGGTCCCCCCAGTGAACTACCCCCCAGTCTCCACGTGATTTCTGTTTTGAAGTGTGTAGATAGTTTACTTTTAGAGGTCCCAGCAGCAAAGTAGCTTTTTTAGAGTGTGAGTGCTCAGAGGACTCAGGACCCTATAGTAAGCAAGGGAGGTCACTTATCTGGCAGTGCAGGTGTCCTGTAATACTCCAGTATTTTCTCCTGTGAAGTTGTGAGAGCAAAAGAGAGACTAGCAGGAGGAATCTTGCAAGCAGTGGTACTATTTTTGAGTCCCCAAGCCAGCTACAATGCCTTGATCTGAAATGTACCAGTGGGTGACACCGATAAATGTATGTCAGGTTTCTTTTCTTAGTAGGCGAGAAGGACTTGACTCCTGAGATATGCTGGGTCGTGCCAGCTTCTGGCCCTGGGAACTTTCTGTTTACACACAGCATTATCAGAGATAAGGTTGATAAGTAAGATATCCATGCACTAACAGAATATATTTATGCTGGTAAAATTTTTAAGCTGCAGTTTTTTTCTCAAAAGTGGGCTTTAATATTTCTTTGATACTTTTGAGGGACAGCTCGCCTCCAAACCTACTGAAGCATGACATGTCACGGGGGTTCCATGTTCACATTTTTAATACAGGATTAGAGCAAGAGGTGTTTTCATCTGTCCTCAGCTGAAAAACTGATTTGAAAGACCTTGTAGACTTGGTGTCTGGTGACAGGCAGCTGTCACAAGAAGGGACTTCGAAAATTTGGGTCTGCTTCTGAATATCTAAATGAGGTAGACAAGAGTGGGCATGATTCAGATTCAGATGCTGAATAAATAGGTCTTGATTCCTTTTTCCTAAACATAGCGTTTAGGGACAATTAAAAAGTCCTGGGCAACCTAGCAGTCTTGCCTGGCCTCCCACCACTAGTCCAAAAGAGTTCAGGTTTCCTACAGATCTTAAGTCAGATCTGCCAGGTATCTCAGATGTCCTGAACCATAGCACTATACGTCTATGTCAAGGCACTAGTTGAGGCTAGGCATTGGGGGTGGGATTCATCTTCAAAGTGGACACCTAAATGGGCCTGGCTAAATAGAGTTGTAAACTAGTTGTAAGATAGATGTTAAGCCAATGCCCTTGCGGCTGTTACATCATGCCAGCTACTGTCTTTTGTCTGTATTATCTTACAGCTCCAGCAGATCCATTGCTGGGTGGTTTTTTCCATATACTTCTGACGAATTTATGGTCAAAGACCATTGAACTCTTATCAACCGAGAACAAGGAATCCTTTATTAGCCACCTGTGACTTGCAGTGTTTCAGGTATTTTGGAGGAAAATTTTGATATCTTCCTTTCCTCCTGAAGTGTAAATCTGTCAGACTAATAGGTAGAAGAGTATATGCAAGAAAATTGTTCTTGAGTTTTGTTTTCTGCCTTTTGTGATGATTGTTTTTCAGCTTTTTTAGTGAAAAGCAGCATTATCTGAATCTATCCTTTTTAAAAGGACCCTTAAGCACACTTAAATTGATTTTTTCCCCCTTAATGAGATGGATCATAGACAAAAACTGTGTACAAGCAATGCATGGCCTCTGAGAAACAAGCATTTTTGTGTAAACTATCAAATTATTATTAAACACACTTGTTGGATATAATAAAACGAACTTGATATTCTCAAGGATTATTCTAAAAAGGCAAAATATCAGTAATTGCTTAAAGGACAATATTAAACTGCATTGGGGAGTGAAGGAAATTTGACATATTTCAGCAGACCCCATGATTTAAACATATTGAGAAATTAATTGGTCTGTAACTCTTCCCTTTATCAAAGTCTCAAGACTTAACCAACATAAAATTTGAAATACAGCTGTATAGTACCAAAGCTCTGATTTGTATTTTTATCCAGGATTTAAATGGTGAAACCCTGACTCTCTTCAGGTGAACATGATCTTTCTTTCATGTATTTGCCACAAGGACAAAACTTGGTGAATCCTCTGGAAAAGTTCACTAGGCAGTGAAGGATACACATCCTTTTCTGCCAGTGGTGTCCCATTCATATTTGGTATTTCTTGCAACCACCTTCTCCCTTGACTCCCCTTGTTTTTAGAGGAAGCAGGCCCTGGCCAGCCTGATACGATGGGGGTGGTGAAGGGTGGGTGTTATAACAGATGTGTCAGACATTGTCCTAAAAATGCGTGACATAAATGTCAAGAAGTTTCATTGTTGCTGTCACATGTTTGAGCTCTAGTCTTCTTGTATACATGAACACAGATAAATCTTTCTTTCAGTAGTCTTTCTTTACAAGAGAAGGATGGCTTAGCCACCATTTCTCTCTTTTATTCTATGATTTTAAAGAACGTGCTGGTATTGGTTTTGTTCTCATGTCCAGGTTTTTGTGGGAATACATGCATTTTTTTACCATGGGATTTTTATATTTATACAGCTGAAGAATCCCAGAATGACTCTGTCTCTCCAATCTTTTAATCTCTTATGAAATTAGCTGTCAAACTTATTAGCATGTGAGAAGCTGGAGGTACACAAAAGCTTCGGCAGCAGATGTTGAGATGTCACCATCATGAAAACGTGAAGGGACGCTGTATCTGACTTCTGTGAGCCATTATGTATTGCATTCGTGAGTTCATTAAGAACACACAGGAGCCAATGTACAATGGGCAGTTATGGAAGAACCATTTGTTCTGGAACAGAATTGTCTCTCTTGTCCACATTAACTTTGCAAAAAAATTATTTTTATTTCCTTTTCCAAATTCTCTTCCACTCAAGCAAAGACAATGGAGTACTTGAAAGCCTCTCTCCCATGGATAGTTTTAATTAGGAGGTTAGTAGGCTTTTACAGTAAGAAACTCCTTCCATTGTCACATGGAATTTTCCTCTGAAATCTATTTTTTTAGTTGTCAACTTTTGTGAAGGTCACCCTAGAAAATTTTGGTCACTTTCTTCTGATAAAGTTCACAACCTTACTAATTTATAATAAGGATATTAGATTGACAATCCTTTTTTTTTTTTTTTTTANAGTGTGTTATGTAGATAAATTTGTTAACAATATTTCTTGTATATTTATGGATGTTGTGATGAGATTTCCAGCTGTTTTTACATGCATAATTTTTTTCTGACAAAAAGGGTGGGTAGGATTCATCTCATTTGATTGCAGGGGGAAAAAACCCTCTGAAAATCTTACTTAGAATTTTAAGAAATTTTAATTTACAAAAAGAGAAAACAAAAAAGGAACTTGAACTCACTTAATGGGTGTTGCTTCTGATGGGATATGGCTTCACATTTGTTGACTTGCAGTTCCCAGTGAATGGGTTGATCATACTTCTGTTTCCTTATGCTTGTTATTTGATTAATTACATTTAAAATGTAGATCTGAAAGCCATTGTCACACTTCTGCATTTTGAAAGTGGATACTAGTAGCCTGTCTTCTTCAACTAATAGTCTATATTAAGGATTTCATCAACAAATATGAAGACATACTAAATTAAAGAAGAAAACGCTGCTGTTCTCAATTTACCTTTTTTTTTTTTTTTTTAAATAGAGTCTACACTGGAATACATACGAGGGATTTTCAGTATGGTAAAAAGTCTGGAAACTGCTGCCTTAGAAAACCATATTCTCTAGAAATTAATCTTTAAATTAATGACAGGCCCATCTGTGTGCACCACTAAATTGGAATTGGGAGATGTAACTCAAAGGTAGGTCTGATGGCGCTCCTCAAAAGCATAAATTTCACTTGTTTCCACACTGAAAACAGCATTTTGAACAGTAAAGGAAAAAGTACTTTGTTCTGCTGAAAGTTAAAAACTTACAAGGTACTAAATAAAATAGAAGTCAAAAAACTGTGTTGAAAGCATTTAGTAACTTTAATATTCTACCAGACGTAGTTTAAATAATATTTAGGATGAAATATGTACTAACTCTAATATACTTATCCATATGAAAATACTTAAAATGGCATTAGTAGATAGTCATTTACTATAGTGGGTCATCTCAGTCACCTTGGACATGTGCTTTAATAAGGAATAAATATCTTTTGAATGACGCTTGTATTTCTCCACTGATATCAGACCAGAACACCTTGGAAGGACACTTAGACTGAATGTATGTTTTACATGAAATTAATTCTTGTCTATTGCTAAGGGGTCAACGTAGTAATCCATACGTAGGGTCTTTGTAAATGCCCTAAAGTATCTCAAACACATATGAGGTGCTGGCAAATATGACACAGGAGTTATGGGACAGTGGTGACCCTCTAGTAGTAGCAAAAGTGCAAGTAGAACACCTTAGGTCATCTCAAATGGCTTAAGGTAATTGAATCAAGCTAAGGGGATCATCTCAATTTTAATAATGCAAACTGATGACTCACCATTCCCTGAAGCCCTGAAAAAACAGAGGTATTTCTCAGATTCTGAGAGCACCATTACTGTGGCATGCAATAAAACAGATTGTATATTTAGGGTTCCTATAGGTAATTCTAACTGTGAAAATAGGTGCCACCCCCATATTCCCTATCAACCCGTGATTGTGCCAGCAGCAATGACTCTAACATCTACATGCAATCTTACGGGCAGTGTCTCTTACCTGACTACTTGAAACCTAACCAGCAATATGGTATAACGACACTGTAACAACTTTGAAAGGCTGTGGAGTGTCTTTGTGTAAGCACTTGTATTGATACCAAAATCTGTCAGAGAGCAGTCAAAGATTTGATGCTGGGTCTGAGTTAATAGTGCTTCATAAGCAGTGCTGACCATTATCTTTTTCTGGGAAAAATCTGAAACTGCTTCATATCAGTCTGTCTTGTAATTGCTGAAGAAAGTGAGTTTTTGTTTCCTGCTTTTGAGGCTTGAAGATTTTGGAGGCAAGCTGGGAAGCAACTTTCACGGTGCATCAGCCATCAATATTCCAGATATCACAAAGGGAGAGATAAGATCTTTATCATGGATAATGAGGGAATCTTCCTGCTGTATGGAGTCAAATTCCTTCTCCTGCTAACTAGCAGATTTTTTTGCAAGACCTTATGTCTGCTAAGTGTCAGAAATAGTGGACTTACTCAGCTTTGCTCACCTAGCATTACTGAAAGGGTGTATTTAAGCATCTGTGTGTTTAAATTTGCAGCTTTAATGTTACATTCATGTTTCATTCCATTATGGATGCAGCAATGACTGAGGAAACAGAAAGGAAACTGTGAAGAGGCTATGCTTCTCGGTAGCAGCCTAGGAATTAAGATGACAGCATTAATTATGTATGCTGTAAAACATCTTCATTGGCAGGTGGTGGTATGAGGAAAGAGGGGAGGTCAAAAAATGCACTTGCTTATATTCTTGTAGTGAAGCACCAGAAGAAGTAAGAAACAAGCAGTTAACCATTGCCTATATTTGAAATCAAGGAATGGAGTTGCAAACTGATTACTGCAGAGTTTGCTTGTCCCACTCATGAGAAAGTATTGTGATCCTAAATTTAAAATGATTGTGTTTGAGGACAACTTTTAGGACAAAATAAAAAGACCTAATAAGCACCTCCAGAGAACCACTAAGTATTTAATAGATAGAAAAGACAGAATATTGCTGGAGGTGGCTGGATGTCCACAGATTGCTTTCATCCTTTGAACACAGACTGCCATAATCTTTCAAGTATGAGGTAACAAAGCCATGAAGATGGATACTTCTAAATGTCCTGTGAAATAGTGGTGAAAATATGTACTGACAACGCACTCCATCTGTTATTACAAGTTTTGTTTCTTTGTTTGGAAGGGAGCCTCTGCTTTGTGTGACTTAAAAGTATGACAGTGAAAAGATATTTTTAACGTAGATAGATAGAAAATATCATACAGACACAATAAAAATTTATACTGTCAATACTGATGAGCACATTGCATTTTAAGGGAAAAAATATAATGTTAAAAGTTGTTTGGGAATAATATCTAATTTAAGGAATAACCAGGAAGAATTAAAATACTTTAGAATACTGTTACTTGCTTTTTGTGGCACAACAGCATCTACAGACAAAAGATAATCTCTTCCCAGAGACTTAGATTTCAGCAGCTAGGCAAGAAATAGGTTGGAGGACAAGCTGCAGTTTGTCTGGGGTCACACAGCATCAATTCCTTAATTCTTGATCTAGTCACCCATTCATCAAATTACATTGCCGACAAGTTGAACATACCTGAGTTTCCCCAGTTTCAGCCTTGTGTGCAATGACCTCTAAACAGTTTTTGTCCTGAAAAAGTACTATTCTTTCCTTAATGACAGAGGAGTTGACTTTTGAATGATTTGAATTATCATTTTTGTGGTCCACTTCCAGACCTGCTCAAATAGGCCCATATTTTTCTTCTGCTGGCAACCCCAAGGCTGGATGCCGTGCTCCAGATGGGGTCTCACTAGAGCAGAGTAGAGGGGCAGAATCACCTCCCTTGACCTGCTGACCACACTGCTTTCTCACTTGCAAGTGCACATTGCTGGGTCATGTCTGGCTTCTGCCTCATAGTGATCCATAGTGCTCTGAGCCAGGTCTTTGTGTCGGATGTCCATGGTAAGGTGCTCACAGTGGGAGTGGCTGCAGTGGTATCTTTCTCCCTGAGAATACACCAGAAGCTCTCCCCAGTGGCAGAGAGACAGTTTCAGCTGGCTCCAAGATAGACCTGCTACTGACCAAAGTTGAGCCAATCCCTTGATAACACCTCTGTGATAACATATTTAAGAAAGGGTAAAAACTGCAGCTGTGAGAGAGGACTGAGAAAATGTGAAACAACTTTACAGACAACAAGGTCAATGGAGAAGTAGGGGAAGAAGGTGTTCCATGGTGGGGCAGATATCTACTGCGGCCCAGAGAGAGGGGACCATGGTGGACCAGATACCACACTGCAGTGTATGGAGACCCTGGGCCAGAGTAAACCCTTGTCAGGAACTGTAGCTCATGGAGAGGGGCCCAGACAGGAGCAGGTTTTCTGACAGCACCTGTGACCTGTGGGAGGGATCCATAATGAAGCAGCCCCGTCTTGAAGTACTGTATCTCATGGAAAGGACTCATTCTGGAGCAGTTCTTGAAGGACTGTAGCCTGAAGGAAGGACCGTAGCCTGAAGGAAGGACCCAAGTTGGAGCAGGGGAATGGTATGAGTCAGGGCACAGCAGAGAAGCTGTTACAGACTGAGCGTAACTCCCCTTCCCCATCACCTTGCATTGCTTGAAGTCAGGGCTGGTAGAGGAGTTGGGAATGAAGGAGTAAACTTGAGCCTGGGAAGAAGGGGAAGGAGGAAGGTGGAAGATTTTTTTCTTCTTCTTCTTCCTTTTTTTTTTTTTTTAATCATTCAACTCTATTTTTATTTGGATTTTCCCCTAGTTGAGTCTGTGATGGCCATTAGACGAAACTGTAAGTGATTTCCCTGTCTTTATCTGAACCCACAAGGTTCTTATCCTATTTTCTCATGCATTCTGTTGAGGGGGAGTAGTGAGAGAGACTTGGTGGATGTTCACCAGCTGACCAAGTTCAGCTTACTACAGTGTTGAAGACACAGGTGCAGTTAGAACTGGAAATCTAATCGCCTTTGTATGATGTTCACCTCTCCATCTGCTATATTACTAAGCTGGTATGTAATATCCAGTTTTATAAGGTGGTTCTAATTTATTAGTGAACTCATCTGAGACATGAAAAATAACTAAATAAATTTCTTTTAAAAATGTTTTGAAAACACATCCCATTTGTGCACAATTGGAAGCATATTTGTTTGTGCACATGTATGTATGAATTTAAACTGTGTCCTTATCAATGTCTCTACTAAGAATATGCATCCTCATCTGCAGACACACCTGCAAAGATGTCTTCCAAGTTCATATAGAAGTTAACAGTCACAAAGTTAACCAGAAGAAGCAATGCATTTTCTTGTTTAAACAAAAGCTCAGCCTATAAGGATTGTGGATGCCATTTACTCGGGCTTTACTTATATTGGCTGCTTCTCCATTTGAATAGGCTTCCATTCCACAGAAACTACTGCTGGTATTTCAAGCTGTACAGTTTACAGATCCTGTAACAACCTATAAATGTCTTGTTTTCTAAGAAATAGCCTTACTTAATTTCTGTTTTGTCCAGCTGTACTGTTTGCACACACTTACCTATATAGAGGACATCTCAAAATAATTTGTCCAAAACATAGGCTAGTTTCTAACTGGCAAAGTAATAATGAATTTTTCCATTTTATCATCACTCTAAAAAGTGGTATCATACTGTCTCCTTTTGCAAGAATTAATAGCCTATTATTCACAGTCATTCTAATAGTCTCACTCTGCCTATCTTTAGAGATGAGTGAGCTCTAAGGAGAAAAGTTTTATTTCTTATTCTCTCCCCTGCGAGCTGGAAGGCCACTCTTTCCCTTTCTGTGGCAGGGCATCTTCCAACAGTTCCAGCCGTGCTTCTCTTCCATTCCAGTGATGTTATGCAGAGTAAAGTTCTTGCCCTCTTAGCTTTGTTAGGTCAGCTATATCTTTACCAGTAAACGAAGAAGTACAAATTACAGACTCCCAACACTGGCATACGCTGAGCCCTGAAATGAGTAATTGATTAATACGTGCAATTTTGAAGCTGTGCAAACTATCTGTCTACAAAGTAGTTCACTGCCAGATGATAACTGAGTGTTGTTTGGGAGACAGACTGAGACAGAAATGGTTCTTATTAGGTGTTTTGAAAGGAGAAAGTAGGTGAGTTTGGGTGTACATGTTCTCACTGTGCTCTTCTATTTCAATCATGGCCAGAAAACAGGCACTGGCTCACTTAATTTTCTAGTGCAAGTATAACCTTAGTCAGTCCTACTGTCCAATACTAGGCTGGGTTTAACAGTGATATATCCCAACCCTTCTGATACCATTCCTCAAAAGAGAAAATGGACAACATTGTGTCAGTCTTTTCCCTGGAAATGGTGCAATCCAGTAATAACAAGAGACTGTCCACCTGAAATATTTTGGAAGAAGGGTTTTAAGAAAACTTTGTCAAAGAAAGAGGCTGTAGCATAAGATCAAAGAAACAGAAGAGACTTCTACCCACAGTGGTCAGTGAACTCAATCATCTTACAAGTCTGAGTTGCCCTACCAGCCAAGTGAGGGTGCAAAGGAAATGCATCATACAACAGGTATTTGAGTTGATTGATGACTGCTATTTTGTTTAAAAGGGTTGAATTACCTACCTTACGAGATTTTTTTCACAACAAACAGCTGGAAGCTATCTATCTACACCCTGGCTGGATCACAGGCTGGCCAATCAACCCAAACCACACAAAAATGTTAGATTAGCTTTAAAGGGCAGGATCATATCTTTAAACAAAGGTACAATTTTCCTGCCTTCAATGCACAGTCTGAATGTTTTATAGTTCTCTATTACAAAACAATTTTTTCTTCCTCAAGGAGATGACAATAACAGGTAAGACCTTTTTTCTAACCTCTCATTGCTAATAAAATATGTCATATAATCTTAACAGACTCACATTGCAATATTTTGTAGACCTGCCATTCATATTACCCAAAGGATGAGTTATTACCTGGAATAAGAAAATCACACCTGCAAAAACATGTATGATTAGGACAAAAAGCTATGGAAAATGAATTTGAAATCCCTTAACTATGTCAATGTTCAGTAGAAACGATGTGTGGAAGAGCAAGCTGCTGAACAATTTCGTATTTTGTACGTCAAATGCCTGTCTAAATAACAAGGCAGAATCAAGCAGAAAAGCAGCATTTCAGAAATCATGAAGATAAATAAAAAGAAATGAGCGATGAAGTATGGCAGAGAGACTGAAAGAGTATTAGAGTAGGAGAAATAAAAGAGGATAAAACTTGTTACACAAATATGTTGAAACAAGAGGGGGAAAAGAAGAAAATAATCACAAGATTCACAAGGTAAGTAGAGTGGAAGTAAGAAAATAGACAGTAGCAATTTACTTAATGAGACAAACCCAATCAGTAATGTTAATTGATTTGGAAGATGACAAATGTCGTGGAGTCATAGAATAGTTTGGTTTGGTGACGATCTTACAGATGATCTAGTTCCAACCCACTTGCCATGGGCAGGGAGACACCATCCACTGGAGAAGGGACAGAATGGTTTTAGATTCAAAAGAATGAAGAAAAAAAAGGAAAGCTTTCATAGTACAGAGTGCGAGGTAAAAGAATTTAGACGGACAGCCCTCAAGAACGAAAAAAAGAGGTACATTAAAGGGAATATAATTTAAGTGACACATACATCCTTAAGTCAGTAGTTATTCTAGGAAATGTAATTCTCTATACATTTTAACTCCAGTCAATGTATGAAGTGTGAAGCTTGCTAAGAAATCTAAACTGAGGGTATTTTTTTTCAGTCATTATGGATGATGTAGCTATTCCACCACTGGTACAGTTACCAGTTTCTATTCTGCAGTGCACTGCTAATCACTCTATGCTCGAACCAGCTGCCAAAGAGAGATCTTTTCATCCCCTGTGCTTCCTGAGCAATGATAGAGAGGGGAGTTTCTCCAGTGCAGGAGCTATTTAACCCAAGCACTCTGAGTTCTGGTAAACTTTGGATAAAAACACTGAGAGCTAAGAATTAGAAGCTGAGGTTGCTAAATATGCTGGCAGTTGTGTTAGCCATTTTCTCAGCTGGTTTTTAAACATTTTAAAAGGAAGGCATAAAAAAGCGCTTGTTTTTACTGCCATCAGGTGTGAGAGAATGCAAATAATGGCTGTTCTCACCTGCAACCTAGCAAAGTCAATGGCAAGATTCCCTTTGATCCCAGTGCGGCTTTGGCTAAAGCCCATTGATTTACCTGGCCTGCTTTGACTGTGCATTATATAGTTTGCCTTCTTCTCAGGAAATCCAGCATAAATAGGTGGGCAAAGCAGAGTAAATACCTATTACGTCCCAGACACTCCATATAACTAACAGATGTGTTTTCTTTTTCATTCTCGCACTGTAGTAGCACAAAGGGGTATTGAGTTTTAATGGCAAAAATTATAACAGAAGGAAGAGTGATCACACATTTGTGAAATTCATCTAGTCCAATGGTGCTGAACTTTCTGGGTGACAGTGACATAGTAATATCTTAGAAAGAAAATGTTACGGGTATAACTTTGTAAAGGAATGTGAAAGATCATACCAATCTCAGGAGTGGTAACTGTGCTTCTTCCTGTGTTACACTTCTTTCAGTGTAAGATGTCCAACCTTCACAAGCGTCTTTTTTTCCTAAAGCTTCCAAAAACTCAGGGTGGTGGCATCCCTTAAATTTGATGCTATATTTGCATGCATTTCACTGTATGTGCTATGTCAGTAATACTAAGATTGCTAATCATTAATACAAAGATACTAAGTAACCGACTAGAGCATCCAGGTTCTGCCCTGGGGATGGGGCAACCTTGGGTGTACTTACAGACTGGGGAATGAGTTGATGGAAAGAAGTGACACGGAAATGGACCTGGGGGTCCTGGTTGACGGCCAGCTGACCATGAGTCAGCAGTGCTCTGGCAGCCAGGAGGGCCAGCTGTGTCCTTGGGGGCATCACCTGGAGTGACTGTCCCGCTCTGACCTGCACTGGTGCAGCCTCACCTTGAATGTTGTGTGCAGTTTTGGGCACCACAATATAAGAAAAATATTAAACTCTTAGGGAGTGTCCAAAGGAGGGAAACGAGGATGGTGAAGGGCCTTGAGAGGAACCCGTATGAGAAGCAGCTGAGGTCACTTGGTCTGTTCAGCCTGGAGAAGAGGAGACTGAGGGGAGACCTCACTGCAGTTACAACTTCCCCATGAGGGGAAGAGCCAGCTGCTGTGGCCGAGTGGGTAAAAGCCGCCGCCCCTGGATCCGTGCTCCTTCTCGGAAGGACGCCGGTTCGAGTCCTGCGGGTCTCGCTCTGCCAACTTTGTCCGGGCTTGCCCCGGCCAAGGCTAGGGAGCGTCCCAGGGCTAAAGGGGGTGGGGCCAGTTCCGCGCACGCTGAGCTCCACGTAATAAATCCATTCGCGCAGGCATAAAAAGCATCGTCGTTCACGACGGCTAGCCACATGAGGGGAAGAGGAGGGACAGGCACTGATCTCTTCTCTGTGGTGACCAGTGACTGAACCTGAGGGAATGGCCTGAAGTTGTGTCAGGGGAGGTTTAGGTTGAATATTAGAAAAATGTTCTTCACCCAGAGGGTGGTTGGGCACTGGAACAGGCTCCTCAGGGAAGTGGTCACAGCACCAAGCCTGTCAGAGTTCCAGAAGTGTTTGGATGACACTCTCAGGCACATGGTATAACTCTTGGGGATGGTCCTGTGCAGAGCTGGAATTTGAACTCAATGATCCTTGTGTGTGCCTTCCAACTCAGAATATTCTATGATTCTGTGATCCTGTAGGTGAGCCTTCACTCTTACATCTGCTTCCAGTGATGTACAATAAAAATGTTTGATAAAATTAAAAACTTTTGTGAACAAACCATAAATGATATTGAAACCTATATATTCATTAAAAGATTTAAATATACTTGAACAAATTTTTGTCATAACAACGTTTGATGAAGCGCATCTCCTGAACCATTCCATTCTGGGTAGGTGATGGAGAAAAAATAATTGTTTCTATAAACTAAATAAATCTGTTCTTGTGCCAAAGCTATAGAAGACAAATCTTTATTCAAATATGTAATGAAGTAATAAAACTGTTTAAGAGACAAATTTAAGGTTTTTTGTAACTATATATTTGCAATAATTGTTTATATTTTTATTTTAGTAGCAGTTTTACAAGAAAGAAATTTGTTCCTTAAAAAAACCTTGTTAATTCCAGCAATAGAGTAAAGAATTACAGTGGCATTCCTTGTGGAACTGTACTTCATGAATTTGTTTTTGTTTTAGAATTGGGAATGAAATAGCAAGAAATTATGCAGCAAGGACTACAAGGAGCAAAAGAGAGGGAAAAACTATTTAATTTGATTCAGGCATAAATTTCTAGAAGTAATGGTAAGAGTCACACTATTTGCTGACAGTTTCAAGAAAAGAATCAGGGCTATCCTATTATGTTATCTTTGTACTGCATTGAACATAACACCTTGATTAATAGCTAGATATTGTATGTGCAGTCACAATGAAATTAAGCATGAAACATCTTATTATTAACTTTCAAAATAATTAACCACCTTAATCCTAGTTTGAAAAAATTATTTTGGTGATTGGACAGTAAAATATTAATTTGTAACTTGTGTTCTCTGAAACACCACACACCCTCTGTCTGGAAAATGATCACAGGCTGTTAATTCTGGGTGTTCAGAATTCCATCTCGTTAGATATTTTATGGTGCCTAAAGTAGATTTTATTACATTGAAAACTGCATCATTCAGGAGCCTTGCTGGACACTTAGGGTGGAAGCATCATTCTTTCCTTCCTCTACAGACATTAGGAATGAGATAGGATTTTAGATAATGAAGGGTGTACATGGCCATTTAAAGATAAATATGAACATGTTCTTCTGTATTCCACACCAAACTGAAATCTGCTAATCAAAAGAATCTGTTAGCTCATGGCCTCCCTTCTTCTAGAGCAAGCTCATATCAAATCATGTTATAAATCACTACACTTATACATTTTTATCTCATCACCAAACCTGACACTAAAGATCATATTGGTGTATTTGAAAATTGTCAATATTCAAGTATTGTAACTTGAATTATGGTGAGGTAGTGATGTCAAGTTCCTTCAAGCAGCTACAGTTATATAGCAGTTTTTATGACAGCATGGCTTATGCTATAATAAAAAAAACCCAAAACCCCTTAGGAAAAAAGGTCTCCTGACAGATATAAACTTCTGTTTCACCAGCTTAGTTAAACAAAAGAAAACTGCCTNTGAGGGAGGACCGAGGGGGGTAACAGAATGAGATTGGATGGACATCATTATAAAATCTTGGAACCTGGGAACTGAGGGGGGATCCTGTGGACATGTATTCCTGGAGCCTGAAGGTTCATTAAAGCTTCTGCTCTCCTTATCTTATCTCCTACTAAATTTGCCTGGAGTTTTTTTCGCCTCAGTCTTTAAGGCATCATTATTTTTTGTTTTACACCTAAATAGCATTTGTTCAAATACAAACTTACATCTCTGTATCTGAGTGATCACTATGAGGAAAAAGGAAAAGTGCTTCCATGAAGCAGTTTGGTTAGCTGAATGTATATCTTCTTCAGGAGAAGATGAATGCAGAGTAACAATGCCTATTTCTTCCTGTTGATTAAACAAGCACTTCAGCAAGCACATTTGCTGTCAGATGCCTGTATTGTATCTGGAGAATATCATGTTAGCTATGTAAAAACTGGGTAATGAGGAGAGACAGTCCCCTCCAAATGTAGTACTCATCTTCCTCTTCTTAAAGAAAAGCAGAAAGAAGAGAAAAAAGATAGAGAAGCAAGAAAGAGAGAAAGTGACAAGAGAGAGAAAGAAAGAAAAGAAAGCAAAGAAAGAAAGAAAGAAAAAGAAAAAAAGAAAAAGAAAGGAAGTTGTCTGATCACCCTGTTTTTCCCTATATCATCCTTCCTGAGGTTAGAAAAAATGTTGTTTTTCTTCTAGCTGCCAAGAATCTCCTGTGACTGCTGTGACCTTTCAAAGAGGTTGATCACCTCCTTCAGCACTCATGGGTGTATCCCATTAAATCTAATAGAGGTCTGTGTCCAGTTTGTTTAAATGTTCCCTCATCTGATCCTCCTCCAGTGAGCATAAGTCTTTCTTGCTCCAGACTTTCCTATTGGCCTCATGGACCTGGGATTGTTAAAGGCAAACGAAGAGTGAAGAAAAGAAGGTACTGCATACCTCACCCTTTTCCACATCAGGTCTTCTGCCCCATTCAACAATGGGCTCTCATTTCTCCTGGTCTTTCTCTTGCAATAATTTACCCAAAGAATTCCTTCTTACTGCCCTTCATATCATTGCCATATTCAGTTCCAGATAGACTTTTGCTTTCCTTGTTTCATTCCTTCTTGCCACCCTGGCCTGCCATTCCTAAAGAACTTCTATCCATCCATTACAGCACTCCAGCTGTGTGTGCTATCCCACCATATCTGTATTTCAGTAAGATCGCTACCCTACAACTGCACACATACCTCTTGTTCCTCTAGTTTGTTCCCCATGTTATGCACACCTTGTGCCTATATTGCAGGAACACCTAGTTGTACTGATTTCCCAGAAAAGGCATGAGAACTTCTTCCATGATGCTGTCCTGTAGTCACTCCCATATTTATCTATATGTGGTTGAGGTGATCATCCTAAAGCTCTGTTTTGATGACAGAGGTCTCTTCTGCCCACCCTTTACTTACCATCCCCCTCACTTGATTATCAGTTGACATCTCCCAACTGCATTGTTCCCAGTTTAAAGATCTCACCAGGCTGGACAGCATACTGGCAAAGATGCTTTTGTTCTGCTTCAGGTGGATTTCCTGCCTTACTAGAGATCCTCAGACTGGGCTCCTTGGTCCTCAGAGAAGGTCTTGTGGCACTAAAGCAGAATCTCCTGTTGTCAATACCAGTTGTGCAACAAGTTCGTAATACACAAAATCCATTCTCTCCTCCAGCAATTCACCTTCTCTGGCAAGAAGGAGGAGAAAACCCATCTGAGTTCCCATGCTTTTGGACTGCAATAGTCCAAGCTTAAGATAACCCTTAGAGATTTCTCCACAGTTTCCCAGATCTATGGCTTCCTGGAAGACACAGACTCCTGTAGTTATTATGCTCAGGGACCAGAATCAGCACCCTGATGTTCCTTGGAGGGTTTGTAGGAATCCCACAGTAATCCCAATAAGTTTCCAGAAGATCTAGAAGATCTTGAAACAGAGCCTAGAAGCTGTTATCACTCATCTCTCTTCCCAGTGCTCTTGGACCTGAGTTCCAGGCTAGGTCCTTCATTTTGAGACTTTCATTTGACCATAATTCAAAACTCCTTGTCAGACTGGACTTGCTTTTATAAAAGAAGATCTCACATAAAAGATACTTTTTTATTTGTCAAAAATTCAAAATAATGTCTTATTTTTTCATTTGACAATGAATCAAAAAAATAATTTCAACAGCACCAGAAGAAAAAAAAAAAAGAAAATACAAACTCTGCAGTTACCTATATGACTTCATCTGGAAATTAAGGCTTGGTAACTCCCTTTCCCTTGCCTCTCTTTCCTTCCTGTTGCCTTCCTTTTCTTCCTGTTGCCATCCTTTGCTCCCATTTCATCCCCTTCCCTCTTTCCTTTATTCTCTTCCTTTATCACAGATGAACTTCATCTATAAGTATTAGAACCAATTTGCATTTGAGCAATATGCAGTCTGAATATTTTTTTTTCTTTCTGTCCTGGAGTGGAAACTATCAAAACAATGCTTCTCTGGCTAATGTGGAAAAATACTAGGGACAATCATGATAATATGCATGGGCAAAACAACAGCATTACGAGCTGAATCTGCAGGGCTTCAACAAACTTGCAATTCTCCAAATATTTAGTGCAAGCAGCTCCCCCAAAGCCAATTGGTGCTCCATAGGCAAGGAAGCAAAAGGCTGTTCCTTGAAATTGCAAGTGCAGCTGATTTAATGCCATTGATTTTTGATTTAAACTGATTCAGTAAGCTATGAGGAAAAGGAATTGCTTCCTTGGTGTTGGCTTCATGCATAAAGCTGTAGATGGCATGATATCTGAATAATAGGCACCAGAAACAGATATCACTGATGGCATAATTATGCATTTACTGTAGTTTCAGATTTATCAGACCATAAAGTACATGGATTACTGCGTGTTCCACAGTATTAACACAGTTAGGGCAATTTGATTTCATCTAAACATATTAAAATCAATGCTTTAATTTCAAGCATAAATACTACCCAGGGTTCTCAAGATGTGGAAAGCAGTTTCTTAGTGAAATGCATATTTCATAGCATGTGTCACTTATCCAGTATTTGGCTGCAAAGAGATATATCAATTGAGAAAGCTGGTAACGAACCACAAGTCACTCAATGAAGCATCAAATAACAGTAAATGAGAATTTTTTGCTGTCATTTCAAATTCAATCAAAAGCAACTCACTTTAACTCACTTTACTATTGTGTAGAAAGTTATGAAGCAGCATTTGGAATTTATCCTCTTTCCTATGACTTTTAGTGTTTGGTTTTTTTTTTTTTTTTTTTCTTTTAAAATGTAAAGTACTGTAAATGTAGCTTCCAGTATCAGGAGTATTTAAGTGAAGACTACTATTCCACCTACATCAGAAGATTTATTTTTAATGCAAATGCTTAATGTGTGTGTGGCTAGCTGTTGCGAACGACGATGCTTTTTATGCCTGCGCGAATGGATTTATTACGTGGAGCTCAGCGTGCGCGGAACTGGCCCCACCCCCTTTAGCCCTGGGACGCTCCCTAGCCTTGGCCGGGGCAAGCCCGGACGAAGTCGGCAGAGCGAGACCCGCAGGACTCAAACTGGCGTCCTGCCGAGAAGGAGCACGGATCCAGGGGCGGCGGCTTTACCCACTCGGCCACAGCCACCGGCAAAATGCTTAATAACCTTCTGTGATTATGGCGTTATATCGACTTCTATTTATTGTAGATCTTTTCTGTTCTGATTTCAGTTATTTTCATCACAGCTATGCTTTTCCCTCTCTAGTATTTCTAATTACCCTTCAGGTAATCTCCACACTTTTCTTCTATTTTTACCTTCTTCAACCCTAGTGTGCTTTTTCTCACTGTTGACCAATCTTACCTTCTATATTTTGTGTCACTATCAGTGACCCATCTGCTCCTTGAAACAGTAGCAATGACATACATGCTTGTCTGCTTAAATAATGCCTGTGCATAAAAACCATTCTTTTACAAGTTCCTAATCTATTATGTCCCTCTGGCTCACGTATGTGTGACTTATGTGCATCCTTTTTACGTTATTTCACATCTATATATGATGAGTATGACTGGATTTCCACTGTGTGGAAATGTGAAAAAGCAAAGTACATGATGTTCCTACTGTTAGCAGAACTAGAGGTAGTTCTGATGTCTAAAAAGAATTGAAACTTGGAGAAGAAACAAATAGTGGAGGATAGGACACAGATATTTGGGATTATGTCCCATATTTATGATATTTAACCCTTCATAAAATAACTGCTGTGTAAAGAGGATCTTCTTCAAAATATTTTCCCTTTCAGAAGCTTTTGATGACTATAACTGCTGTGACTTGGAAATCACTGATAATTTTTGGTATCCAAAATTCTTCAAACAAATGACTTTTGAGTAGGTCAGAGCAAGCAGAACAGAACTACTGTATATAGTAGTTTAATGTCTTACATTGTAATGATTCATTTTTAGCATTCCTTAAGTCTGTTTAGACAGAAAGGAAATGTAACAGTTGCTTTGAAGTTTTGTTGCAATTTACATTGTTCTCTAACTGAAGTTTAAAGTGATTAATGGAACAATGTCAGTGACACAAGTTGCACAGGCAGAAGTACTATAAGGAACTGATGACAATAATTCACCACCTCAAGTTTAAAAAGTGGGAAACATGGGACTGTACAGGTCATGGGCTGAGCACTTTCTGAACGTACTATGGTCTTATGTCTGGAATATGTAATTATATTCTTTTAATTTCTTTCTTTACTGAATGTTGTGATATTTCTTTATGCTCTTTTCTCTAGTCCATTGAGATCCCTCTGAATGGCTGGCCTCAAGGTGTTGACTGAGCTTCCTGTTTGGAGGTCATTCATGAACTTGCTGAGAATGTCTTCCACCTCATTGGGATGACAATCAAGATGTTATTGGACCTTGCATGAACCAGATACCTCTTGGATATTTAGTACTGGTCACTACTTTTTGAGTCTGGCCATGTCATGTCCATTGCATGAGTCATATCCAATCATATTTTCATCACCCAGGTGAGTACCATATCCACTATACTTCACAATTCTGATTTGAAAATCTTGGCATATAGCATTAGGGATGTGTAGGGTTTAGGCTGATATTCTTTGAAGCTCTCACATAAAACAAGGAAAAAAAGCATACAGGAATAACATCCTCAAATCAGAATAAAGCAAACTCACTCTATGATGCTGGAAATGTGGTGTAATTCCAACAAATGGCCATACTGTGGGGGAATTAAAGAGGAAAGAGTATTTTGTTTGCATTTCTGCCATAATATGCTATGTATCACAACATTTTCTGCACATTAACAGTGATAGTCTTCACTCTATTTATTATTTTTTTATTATTTGTGTAAATATTTTCTGAAACCTTGTTAATGTTAGCAAAACCACTTCTTATAAGACTCTATAAAGTTGAGCACAGAAACTTATTTCAGCATATGAACCTTTTTGTTTATTCTTGATGTGGTAAGTAGCAATATTTGCAGTGTGTTTGCCAATTATGGGTTAACTGTTTTCTTTTTTTATTTTGCAGTTTCACCATACACATATTCTGTAGCATTTCATTCTAATTGGTTTTAATTAGTCTTGTTAAAATCAGACACCAAAAAAATTATCACAAGAAAAGGAACTAAGGGATTTATACATCAGTGTCAGGCCAGGATAGCCTTTTGAGCTCTCTCTCAAGCTATGTTTGCAGCACGTTCATGCAGTGAATCTGAGGGCACGATGCTCAAGTCCAGGTGCAAAGCACAGGGGCTGCTCCTGCCTATGCAAGTGCAGAGGCTTGGGAAGGGGTGAGGCACAAGCCTCTGCTTTGACTACTGCTCTGCCTGCTGAAGGGGATTCTGGGGAACACCCTGTCCATTGCTGTGCTTGAGAGTCCCTGTGTATGGCCCTATAACAAAGGTCCACAGCAGAAGCTTGACATTTCAGTGGTCTCACAGTTGTTCCTTGCAGATGATAGAGTTTGTCTTCTACCTTTAATATGCAATGTACAGAAAAGAAAGTGGTATGATATATTTACAATTTCAGAGCTTCATACTCTGTTTTTTTGTTTTATTCTTCAGTGTGCACCTGTTGACACCCTGCCAGGGACGTTGGCTGAATACTTTGTTTAAAACTAACTGATTTAATGGAGATTTTTCCTTTCATGTTAATTAGGAAAATGACAGGGAGATACAGATTCTATCATTTTTAAAGCACTAGTACTTAGAAGAGGCAATACATATGTGGTGTATCATTTATTAAACTATATTTTATGATTCTTTTGTGCGAACAAATCAAAATTGACTGTTTTGCCAATATTAATTCCCCACTGGTGCATCTCGCAGTACAGTCTCTTCCAGTTCCTCAGGGAAGTAAATAACTCAATGATTTACTGATAAAGCCACCCAGTATATATATCACCTATGTCTCATACATCACTGTCACAGGCAACAGCTTGCCTTGCTAAGTGATTCTGTGTTGCTCTTTTTGAACTTCTTTCTCATGTAATCAGGTCATTCTACAAACCCCACATAATTTTGCCCATGCTTATATGAGTGGGTTTAGTTTTAAATTGCAGTTCTGTAAACTTGACTATGGTGATTTTTGTGATGAATTTATAGGTGACATATCTTTGAAAAAAATGTTGATGACTATCAGTAACTGTGCTGTGAATTTTCTTTATAAATTTCAGGTTGGTTTTTTGAACCCCTTAGAACTTTTTAATGTTTCTGCTCTAATGGGACATTTTCAAAATCAAGGAGTAGTACTTACATTTTAAAGATTAGGAGTAAAGGGTGGATGATCTAAGACTAGATATAAACTGTTAGATTAAAAAAAAAGGTCAGGTATTTCAAACACCTTAGCTGCTTCAGTTTTGAGACTACCCTCTTGAAAAACTCCATTGGCCAGCCATTATTATTGCTTATTATGCAATATGTGTATTATTCTGTAAATAGCTCTTGCAGCAAAAGTTATAATCAAGTTCAGAGAGATTTCCACATTATTTATAGTTCAGAAATGCTTCAAAGAAATGTTGCCCTAAATTTGAGAGATTACAATTGCTGATCTCAGCAATAAGGCTTAGATTCATAACACCTGAAGGCACTACATTGACCTGCAGCAAGAGCAACCTAATCAAATTCCAGGATCTGAGCCTACTTTTCTTGAATTCTGCCACCTGAAAACAGCAAAGATGAAGGGAGAGTGTTTCCTACTTAACTGAATGTATTCTGTATTAATTCATTACATCCAGGACTGGTATCCCACCTAACTCCAGGTATTCTCTTAAAATGCCTCAATTGAGAGTGTAGCCAGAGACTTTTATGCTGTGACTGGGGAGCTGACCCCCTCCACGAGGCAATTCAGACCATCTGGTTTATGACTATGGCTTTCTGAGGCTCAGGAGCATTGGGACAGATGCCTCTTCATGACTTGCACACTCTTGTCTCCACTGGGAATAAGAGTATCCGGATTGCCTAAGTCAGTTTGGGTTTGTTTTTACATCCCCAAGGGACAGTGCTGGACTGTGAGGGATGCTACACAAGGTGGCCCAGGTCCTGTCTTTTCAGTTAAACACATCAAACATACTAAATAATCCATGCAGTGTTTACCTGAGTTTGCCTCTTGTTATGCTCATATAGCATTGCTTGCAACTTGAGGAGGGAAAGTTTTACTTTTGCACTATAGTAGACCCTTTATGCTGCCTCCACCATCCCATGAGGAATCCCCTAACAAAACAAAGCAAAACAGAATTGCTCAACAGATCTCCTGAGCTGCTTAAATCCTAGGGTTGCTCTAGATCTTTGATACCAGAGCTTTTGGCACTTTTGGTTATCAGAGGCACAAAACAAAATTGAAGTCTGGGAGACCAGAGTAAGTAGAGTGCCCTGCCTTGTCCACCCCTCTGCATTGCTAGCATGTTCCATAGCTGTATTTTGAGCTCCTTGGGTGAGGTCTCCCCAGTCGCCTCTGTTTGAGTGCACTCACTATCTATGAGCAATGTGGGCTGCAGTCTGTTGGTGCCATTTGACCATGGACCAGGGATTGCTCCTTGATCTCTTTTTTTTAAGCAGTAGAAATGATACGTGTGTAGCAACTTATGACCCCAAAACATTACACATACATGAAATGCAGGCTTTTTTCCTTCCTTAGCCCTTCCCTAAGTATGCTCAGAATGGAAACCCTTTATCTGTACATGCATTCTTTCCTTACTGTGGAACATGTAGCATGCCACTGACCTCTCACTTGCCATGCTGGCTAACAGCCACCTCTGGGGCTGGTTGAACCATGTAGACCTTCAGTAGAGTAGCATCCCCATGAAGCTGAGTCAACAGAATGGGCAATGAGAAGCTTTAGTGTAGAATATATTCATACTTAAGTTGATATTTAACCTGCTTTTAAGGAGGAAATGCCTGGTTTTATTATTTTTGAAAGATAATCAGCTAAAATGCAGTATTTCCTCCCATCAGTAGCCATTTCTTGAGTGTGGGTCGTGTTCTGAAGTCAGTTATTAAACTGTTTCGAATCCATTTATGGTGCTTTCTCTTGCAAAGGGCCACATATTCCATGGATGGTTTCACTGATGGCAGAACGAAGTAAGGTCCAAGTGAAAGTAAATAGCACAGCAGTGTTTGTTTCTGGTCAGAAACTTTTACTTCTACAGACTCTGCTGTCTTAAACTGATGATACCTCTAAATCAACAAAAACAAAAAGGGAGTAAAACAGATTTGTTGCTTTGTTGAAGATTACACAGACAAAGTAGTAAAGCCTAGAGGGATGCTTCCCCTTTGACTGATTGTTAGATAAAAAGAGAGCTTTCAGTCTTCATTAAAATGCCTTCCCCCTAAAAATGCCCCAAAATCCCTAAACAACAACAACAACAAAAAAAAAGAAATAAAAAGACAAAACAAAAAGTCTCAGACTGTTTCAACTGAGTGGGTGAGTACAGCTGGTGTTAGATGTAAGCTGATACTGGGAATGTGTTTGGAAGGACAAACAGAAGGGCACATCTCTGCAAATAGAAAAAGGAGCTGAAGTTAGTTTTTTCTTTAAATGATATTTTTTTTAAGATGGATATCTAGAGATGCTTAAAAATGTATATTTTTAGTTTGAGTTCATGTAAAATCCATTCTTAAATATATCTGAAAATAGATTTTTTCTAGGTACCTGTCTTTCAGACAGGAATTCTATTTGCAGCATATTTTTCTTTAAAGGGTTTTGCATTTCTGCATAAAAAGCTTATTAATTATTTGTAACTGCTTGTCATCATATTCTGATAATAGAGGCCTGGTTATGGATAATAACTACCACATCCCTATTTTGGGTCATATAGATTATATATATGTATGTGTATATATATACATATATACATACACAATTCCTGGTGCAATATTACCCAAAGCATCTCCTTTCTCCCTGTACACAGGACCAAAAGTGCAGGCACATCATTTATTGATAAGACAAAAAGAATGTAATGAAATTATCAATGTTCTTGAATTAATTATGAACATGATTAAGAAAGCTAAAATCTCAGGAGCCAGGATCTCATTACCCATTCAGTCTTAGGGATTGCTTTCATTCAGCAAGGCAAAAAGGCTTTGAGCAGTCCCACAATTGCCTTAGTCTCATTTATTTGTGGTAGTATTAAGGTTTATTTGTTTTCTGGTTTGCACTTCTTCTCAAATTATTTCTCTCAGTTTATTCATTTAACAAAATGTTCCTTCCTGTGACACAGAAGAAAGTGTCTGGTAAAGGCCTACATAGGTTCTTCAGTCTGCAAACCTCCCTTTGAGAACATTTCTTTCAACTCGCATTGCTGGAGCTCCTAAATATCTTTCAAGGTAAGTCTGAGAATGTAGCCAAAAAAGTTCTTTCAGATTTATGTCTGCAGCTGTACTACTGTACTGTCTGATTCCCATTCAGCTCGGAGCCTTAATGACATCATTATTACGCTGTCTGAACCAGATTTAACTTGGAGCCTGCACTATATTGTTACTTACCTTCCTTCCTATGTGGGAGATTCAGTATTACTTTGTTTAAAAAATAGTAATGAGCAGGTGATGCTGTTGCAGTGTTTCAGATACCAAACTTTCAAAAACTGGGGAGACCGAATCAGTGTTGGATACATGCAAGCATGTCTATTTTAAATTAATTTCTCAGTCTAAACAATTACAATCAGGTAATGCTTTTCTTGCACAATTGTCTGAATGAGAAGTGTCATGTGCAGCTGACTTATTCAGAGAGTTATAATACACTGTATTATTTAAAAATTTTGACTTTTCCTTTTTACAAGGCCCTTCTGAATTTCTTGTTATTGCAGGATTTGCCCCCAAATAAATGTCTGGGCATTTATTGATGGGGCATAGTGATCAAATTCTGGAAGTAGCCCTGCAGAAATAGTGCACTTAGGATTTTTGAAACAGAGATAAGATCTGGTTAGCTAAGAAGCAGAGATCTAACAGACTACAGGGTTTTGGTGTTTTTTTTTTTTTTGTTGTCCTTCTTTTATTAGAAGTTTGCTATGTCTTTTCTTATTTTTTTTTATTGTTTATGTTTTTTTCTGTTCAAAAAGAAGAGAGGAATCTGTAGCCCTATATTTGGTACAAGCTATTATCTACCAGAATAGACCAAGGACAGCAAAGAACATATTTTAGATTTAAATAAGCACTGTCTGTGACAAATGAGAAAGATTGATTCTGGTTGTTTTCTCCATTATGCTTTGATATAGTGTTTTACTGCCTTTCCTAATCTCAGTTAATAAATATAAGCAAAATGCAAAGCAATTAATTTGCTCAGAGTATGTACATCACCGAAATGGGACAATAAGACTGAAAAAACAATGATAATGCTTTCTTTCCTCTTGGTAACCTTGAAATGAAAGATTACATTTACAGCCTGGAAAAAAGGCATATGTAAATACTACTGTTCATCTGTTCCTGTAGGTCTGCAGAGCAACCAAATGGCACTGTGTTTAAAGAAATAAATATAGAGAAACTTTTCTTAAAACTGACACCTGGAAGTCATTTATACTATTGGCATATTTATCCTATGACAACTAGAAAACAATACTCCTGTGTTTTTATAAGATTCAGGGTTGTGTGTTCTTCAAATTTATGTCTAAATGAAAGATTTTACCATCAATACAATTCTTTGTTGTCTGGTTCAAGATTTCATATTTTATTTAAAAAAAGGCTATTAAAGATAATTTTACCTACTCCTTAAAACTATACTGCATTGCTCTGGGCCTGGTTTTAGCTTTCATTTTGCTAGTGTTGCAGCAATATATGCTATAAAGAGCATAATTTTTATTCCTGAATCAGAAAGAAGAAAAAAAAATCCTCCTTTTTATTTTTTTTTAAAGGTACTGAAGGTAGAGCTTTTTAATTTAATTTCTTTCTGAAGAGTTGAAAATATCTCTGCCAGTTTTGATATTTCTCTCCCATACTAGCCTTAAAAAGCAATATTCTGTAGATGTAAGAAATTGATCAAGTTAGAGAGCAGCTTCCAGTGTTATCAAGAGAGAGAACTTCAGCAGCATATTTTTAGGTGCCATCTCTCCCTTTAGCACTTGGATATTTTCTGATGCTCAAGCAAAATAGTTTGGAGGATCAAATATATTATCTAATAGGAAATATACTGCTACCAATAAAGGCAGGAGTAAATAAATAGTTTGTCACCTGTATGGTATGAACCTTGAAAATAAACGTATTTCTTTAAACTATATTATCATAAGAAAATACACTGTTTTGTTTTATTAATGTTGCAATATATTTCTAATACAAAATTCATGCTGATTTTGTTATCTCAAAGAGTTCACGTTTGCATAAAGTACTGCAAAAGCACTTACTGAACTAAAATTACACAGTTTAATAGGAAATGTTTAAATCAAAGAATCAGTAAGAGTATAACCTTTTGCATTTGTGGAGAATACTAAATTGCAGTAATTAAAATAGTTCACATGTGCAAGGTTTTTCATTTGGTCTGTGAACCTTTGTAATGCAGACAGAAACAGACATGCTGCCTTTTTACATGTATTTAACCTATCCAAGATTTTTTTTTTTTCCTATTTCTAGTAGGCAAATGGATTTGGATGAAAGGTAGGAAAGTATGTGCTTAGTTTGGATCACTGGGGAAGGGTTATGGGAGAATTACAAGGTCAATCTTTAAACAGGCTCTCAGAAAATTAGGATGAGAAACAAGCAGCTTGTTTACTAGATTCTGAATTTCCTTTTTGTTCGTATTAGTATTCAGAGGAATAGTTCAGAAATAAAGGCAACATCTCCAAAATAAGTCACGAGGGAATCCAAGAAGTTCGAGCTCCTCAGATTACGCATGCTGATTATATGTCACTTCGATCCCATTAACTCCTAAGACACGAGGGACTGACTGTGGCAATCAATAATTTAGCTCAAACTGACTTTGGAGAGAAGAGGATCAGGCCCAGGATAATTATGAAGGTGACCACTTAGTATACACAACTGCTTGAGCTGAAGTTAGTAGTGAGAGGGTGTCGGCAATGTATATTGTTTATGTGCTCTTCGAATCTCTGGGAGTGCCCTGTTTGTCTGGTGGGCCTCTCCTGGCTGGGAACCGGTTGACATTTCCCAGCTGTGTCAAACTGAGTGCAGTAGGTTTTTTGTCTTTCTAAACACTAATCAAAAAGTAATGCTTAGAGACCTCTGTTATCTAATTACTGGCCAAATTAGTAAATCATCATTTAAATGAATTACATTGGGAATGTTCTAAAACTGTGTCTAACTGCCTTATTTCTTATTGCATATCAAAAAATATAATCAATGCTTTTAAGGATTTTTAATTGAAACTTGGGAGAGAATCTCCATTGATATGAAGTGAAAACACTAAGAATTAAAATAGCTGTGGCTTGCTAAGCTGCTGATTGATAACTATTTTCCTTTTGCTTTTGGAAGTTCAAGAAAAGTTAAAATTACATTTTCCGTTGCAAAGAATAAAAATATCTTCATGGACAAATAAAATCTCAAGACTGCATTCCAATAAATGTTTTGCCAGAAAATTTCAGTGAATAGTATTTAGATGTTGACTTTTATAAAAAATAGATTTTCAGATTAATTGACAGCAAGACAGGTTCAATTAAATTCCTTCTGCATACAGTGTCCTAGTTTAGTTCAAGTCAGAATTTTCAAGAATATTAAATATTACTACTGCAAAGTATTATATCTTTGCAGAGCAACATGCTTTTAATACAAAGCTCTTCTTTTGCTGCTGCTACTTAGATTCAGCATGTGTCACATCTGGTAGCACGGAAACAGTTTGCATTACTTTCAGAAGAAATAATTTTGTGAGGAGGTCAGCTTTGTTCT
Source organism: Scytalopus superciliaris (assembly GCA_013400415.1). Taxonomy (NCBI): domain Eukaryota; kingdom Metazoa; phylum Chordata; class Aves; order Passeriformes; family Rhinocryptidae; genus Scytalopus; species Scytalopus superciliaris. Next base: position 678,339 of record VXBX01005992.1, on the reverse strand, counting down.
GAATGGGTTAATCAGAACTACCTGCTTTAGATTGATTTAAATCAGTAATGGATCTGCTCATAAAGCTGCTGTTACTAGATATTACCCTGCTATCTTAGTCCTTTGATAGCCTTGATAAGAAGTGCTTACCACAGAGGATGCTCCTAAAGGACAGATATTGTTTCCTGTACCTCAGGGAGTAAAATGCCATACTGCTGGATCAGGAACTTTTACTAACAGCAAGTAAATTCAGGCCTTATCAAGTTACAGCACAAACTGCACTCATGTTTTATTATTCTCATTAGAGATTTAAGGACTAATTCCAGTTGTTAGCACTTAGCAGTTTAATGTTTTCCATAGATAAGAATTAAGATTCATCTGGGGGATTTTTTTTTGTTTTGTTTGCTAAAGCTTGCAAAATATAGTATGGGAATGAACTTACTTTGATGTAATAGAGCTGGATTTCCTAAATGTTTTTAGTGGACAGGGTTTAAAAAATTTAATTAATAACTGAATTTTTCAACTCCAAAATACATTCCTTTTCAATCAAATAGGGGCTTTAAAGCTAAAAAAAAATCAAATTTTGCTTTGAAAAAAGTGTGGTACTAATATTGCTAGTAGTTCAGCTTTGCTATGCATTACTAATTCTTTCAAATAGATGCAGATCAACAAAGGTAAGTTAAGAATTTCAGCATGCAGAAAATTGTGAACAGAACCAATGTATTACAAACCCTCTTTACAAGCAATGAAGTCATATTTTTGAGTCAGAAAAGGAGGAGATATGGGCTAACTATGTTCCTACTGAAATGACATATTCAGAGATAGCAAATCTTAAATTTTCCATCCATTAATTTCTCAAGAGATTCATGAAGACAAGAAACTGAATTATGTAAAATAAATAGTGATGTATTTCCATTAGGTCCATGAAAGTAATGATGTCACAGGAATGAATTTGTGTTTTCGCATGATAAGGAGACTTGAAACTGAAGCTGTGGCTTCATTACCTCAGCTAACTTTAACTTGGCTTGAGAAACTAAGATTCAGGATCTTGCAGGTGAGTCTCAGAGCTGCACAGTGCTACTAACCCCATAGTCATGGCACACACTTTTGCTCACAAAACTGATACATCAGGTCAGGTTTTGGAAATTAAGCATTGGCTTCTCCATGGCTTGTTGTCTCCATATCTCCCAGTCATTCTCTCAGGTCACAGACATTGCAGAGACTTCAGGCTTAGCTACAATGACCTGGCATCTTAGAAAGTTAAGTTTGGGTAACTGATTCTATTTATCTAAATAATTACTATAACTTACTGTAATCCTCCTGGATCCAAAAATCATAATTTCCAGTCCTTACATGTTACAAAATTTGTATGTGTTCTTACATTTGTTGTAGTCCGTTTGGGCATATTTCTGTTTAATTTGTATTTATATTTTCTCTCTAACTCCTTGGACACATCCTATTTGAAATGTTTTCTTTGGGTACTATTACCCCATAAAGGCATGCCCTGTAAGAGTGTCACAGCTAATCAATAATAATAGTTAGTAATTGCTTATCTATGACATGGCATTTGGAAGATATTTTTCATGGAGTAGCAATACCGGGAATAATAGGGTAAATCCCTCTGACTCAGAGACATGCTTCTAGAAAACCTTTTAAATAGGTGTATTTCAGTATTGTTTTTAGTGGGGTTATACAATAACTAATTTCTTGGATAGTTTTGTGTTCTATAATAAGGTGAAGCTTGCTATTGGAAACTTTACTGTCATGCATGATTATTTTCCTCTGCTAGTTCCCTTTTGAAGTTTTAAGGCTGTACTTCTTGCAGTCATGTTATTGGGTGTAATCCACCCCCATATAAAAAATAAATTTATTATGAGGATTTCCCACTAGATATCTTGGAAAACTTACATATAGCTGTTCTGTGTCCAAAATGCTGTTCAGTAGATTTTCCAAAGCACCCAGGTAACAGCTGGCGCAGGCCATGTGCCAGCCTTGACAGCCCATATGCTCTCTTTAGTGCTGTAATTATCTCAACACAAAACTCTGATAACCCAGTCTACAGGGTCCAGTTTCACTAGGTTAAATTGACTCAGTGGCTTTGTTAGTAAGTTCCTTTGGCACAGTAAGAACTTCATCAAGACTTTAAGTATTGTGGCAGGCTTGGAAAGCCAATATGACTGCTAGTTTCAAGACAGGTGTCTTATTAACCCTAGGAGATTGTAGGTTTCAGTTCATTATAGTGGCACCCAGCAGCACTGCTACAGTTAAAGGTCTGTCGACGTTTCCATTGTATGCCCTCGTTTTCCAGAAGACTTTCTGATTCCTTTGGCTTAACCTATTTTGGGCTATACTTTGGCATATGACTCATCAGTCTAAAGCCATTTTTCTTTTTTCAACAAAATTTTATCAAAATTGGTTTAGTTATAGGATTATTTCATTTGCTGGTTTTTGGTTTTGTTGTGTTTTTTTTTTTTTTTTTTTAATTGTTGTGCTTGTTTTCCTTTAAATTAGAATAACAGGAAAAATAATGTTTTGCTTAGTTTTTATGCTGCTTCCAACTTGTAAGTATTGTGAATATTTTGCTTTCTAAAATAAACACTCCGAATGTCATAGTTTTGTGCAAATTTCTTAGGTGGAAAAAAATGTTAATAGAATAAATTAGGATCTGCTGTATTTGACATTGTAAGCAGCAGGAAGAAAATTGAGTGAACATTAATATCACAACAGGTTTTTTTGTTCAATTGCACTTGTATGAATGAGAGGGGAATATGTTCAGTTGAGTGACTTTATCCAAAGTTTCTTCCAATATCTTTGCAATGCCTAAGCTGAAGTGCAGGGAAAAGGAAATAACAGACCTATGATTTTTGTCTGACTTGTGTGATACTGTTATTGGTTCAATTCCTTGTGGACAGGTACTAATGCTGTTACCAGATGCTGGAATAGTCCCCAGCGGGATAGTGGCTGATACATATGGGTCTCATCCAAAGCGAAAAGAAGTCAGTGAAATCTTTCCATGAGGCTTTTGGTCTGGCATTTTGTTCAAGTGTATTAACTTGGGGTGGTCTCTCTGATTCAAACAGATGATGGGTGAGCATGAAGGAAGCTAAACTATTGCCTGCACAGTGCAAGGCTAGGTCAAAAGCTACTTCTGTTGTGTATTCAGAGCCCTTATTGATTCTCCTAGGATGAAGAACCTACTTCTTCACACAGGTGAGGTAAATAACGCTCACTGCTTGGTAGATGATAGCTGTCTGCAGCCCTCTGCTTGGCACGCTGACCTTTTTCATTAGTGCAGGATGTACAGAACAACTTCAAAAGCTCTGTGAATTGTTTGCTACCAGTTGCTGAAATGAGGTTGTTGCAGTTTGGAAGTGAGCAGACTCCAGCTTCACTCTGCTGGAAAAGAAACAAAAGGACTCTCGTTATCTAGCTGTCTTCCACAGGTAGTCAGGCAACTAAAGTCATCATTTATATGTTGTCAGGAGTACTCACCAAATTTATTGACTTGCACATTATTCTCTGCAAATAAGTTCTAGCTGCTCTCTTCATATTATAATTAAAACGGCAAGGACTTTAATCATTTATGAAATTTTAAACTACATACTGAATATAAATGTATCATTCAATGTGATAGAATGAATTAAATTCATCATTGTCAAATAAATGTATGAAAGATGAAATATCTCTCATCCCACATCATTATCCAACACAAAAGTCTGTTTTGCAAGAATGTAGCATAGCATATGGTTTGTAACATCTTTAGCACATTTCCAGCAAATGAAAGACTTCCAAAATACCTTTAAAAAGTAAGTTTTTCAAGGATTGTGTTTTAATAATAGTTAGCTTACACCTATTGAAATCTGACCATGAGGAAGGAAGTGGTGTCAACTGTTGTGTGAGTTGGGTAGAGCCTTTCTTTCATTACCTAATGAAGAGGTTTCTGACATTCCCATCTCTTTATGTACAAAAGAGGTGGGCTGCTCTTTGCCTTTTGCTCTGCTGTCACACTGAAACTGTCCTACTGCAAAAACTAGGAAGCTGTTGGAAGTAGAGGACAGGTTTGGCTTGAGCGGGGCTCCCGCGCCAGTGATGGAGAAGAGGACCTGGCATTGCAGCTCCCACACAATCACTGGCAAAAACATCTATATCTGAGGGAAGTTTCCTCTGCTTTCTGTTGATTTTTTGTGGTCATAAGATTTGGAAGTGAGTCCATGAGGTCATACTTTCTTCAGAAAGAATCAATATGGGGAATAAAATATGGCAAAATATCTCATTTGTCTCATGGAGTTGACCCTGAAAAAGACATCATCCAGCCTCTGTTTGCCCTTCCAAAGATCTGACTGATACTTATGCTTATTGAAACTGGTATCCTTTCCTGAAACTCTTCTCAACACCTTATATCCATATTTTTTCCTGGAATCAGTTTATTGTTCTGCATCTGACTCGATAAGTCCCAAGTGAGTGCCTCCTGTCTTCTCTGTTTTCCCAGTGACACCTGCATATCATCTTGTCATTACAGATAAACAAGTAGTGAGTTTCACTCTTGAAAACTGAAGCAGCAGTCCTGGGGTCTTGTGCTCAGAAAGCATATAAAATAACAGTATCAGAAAGCCCCTCCCTACACCAGCATAGTTTGGTGGGTGGGCAGTTGTCTTGCATAGCTGGACTGTGACAGACTCATTTTTTCCAGCCAGTTACTTACCGATTAAAGCTTTTTAATACTGGACACCTATCTTTATAGAAGAGCTCGTGCTGTATAGATCACTGAACAGTCATCAGATGGTGTATTTTGGACTCCCACTTGAAACCCTAAATAGTCAAAATTATTCTGCAGAGAGGGCTAGATCCAGTCTCAGTTCATTATAGATGTAGATTGTATTCAAATTACTGACCTACAATTTATTCTGAGTTGACAAATACTTATATTAATGAAGCAATCATTGTCTTGAAAAGCTCCAACAATATATTCTGAATTCATAGTTAATATGCTGGTAGAAAGAAATTAAGAAAATAGAATTTATTAAGAAAATAGAATGTTTCTAATTTGTGTTAGAGACATCACCCTCCTTTTTCACAAGTAGCATAAATTAGATCCTTTTTCACTATACTTGTTATTTGTGTAGCATTTGGTCATATATCAGGATGAAATACAGTTCTCTAATTAGCTCCTTGCAAGTACTTACAGTTACCCCAGGCTGGTGATCACCCATTTGAAAGCAAATGTGGCCCTGGCAATTGTTTGTACATGCAAGTGGATAGCCGTGGTAAAAATCTCTCTAAAGCTTTCCTGTGGCTCCCAACCACAGAGTGAGCAGTAATTGTCAGAGACCATTCACAAGGATCAGACAGTTTGCTTGTTTTGGTGAAACACACATCATGAAAAAAGACATCTGAAGTGTAATAATATCTTTCTATTAGCTTTATGACAGGTTTCCTTTATATTGAAGGATTTTATTAGGCCAGGGATATAATTTTCATGAAGTCTCAAAATAAAAAAAGAGTAGAAGTAAAGTGCATTTGGTAAACCCTTACAATTCTTTTTCTCTTGCTTCCTAGCATCGTTTCAAAGACTAGAAGGTGATGTTGTATTCCTTCGTGTGCTGTTTAAAGTCAGGAGCGGCAATATTTAGCACATGCTTGGGCAGCCGTGTTTGAAATCCATGTTTCCTCTCTCTGGTGTTCTGATGTGCCTTTAGGGGATGCTTCCCTGGTTGTAGTTTGTTTTCTTTTGTTTAAGGTTTCAGCTACTGCATTGACTAATGATTATATAGCAGTAAACTCTCGTCCCTGCTAAATTCAGAGGTAATGCCTCAAAAGCATTTTTCCCCTGTGTGACATAAAACAATAAAAGAACTAGACAATCCCCTTTTGAGGAAGAATAATCCTTTGTTTAAAGGAAAAATGAAAAAAGACACAAGCATCTTCTCGATGCCGGAGGGTGTAGAATTCAAATCAAAGATTAAGCTAATTGATAAAAATAAAACAAATATCTCACAGTATAATCCTCTTTAGACAGAGCTAACATTTTTTTGCATTAACAAATTTACAATATTAATCATCTACGCTGCTTGGTATTACATTACAACTGGTTTTGAACTGTGCAATATCTATTTGATACAGAAATAGCATGAGACACACTGAATCTGAATTTTATCTCACTTGTAACTCTAAAGTCAATTCCTGTCCTTTAGTAATGTCCCCTCAGTACAGAACTGATGTGACCTTGGAATTCAGATATGAAAATCAAATAATTGCTAATATAACTTAACTGTATATGTTTCCTATATTTAATATAGTACATTAGAAATGTATAATTTTAAGAGGATTTTGGAAAAAAACTTTACATATTGTCACTGAGGCATTAATTTCTACATCCAGATGACCCATCGAAGAATTTACAGAAAAATTCTATTTTTCCTGCTTAGCCAGTCACTTTAGGAGGGAAAAAAAAAAAAAAAGAGTAAGGTACCATTTAATTACCTACTGCCAGGATCTTCTGAGCTTTTCTATAATGTGTGACAAATTCAGCACTGCCAATTTAGGTCAGTTGTTTGCCTAAAATATTAGCAGATAACTATAAATGAAAAGTTAGTTAAATTTGGAGGAAAAGCTTACAACTAAGAGGAGAAAGTGAAACATGGTTAAACTACCATTTCAGCCACAGTCTGCAATTGTTGAATATGTTTGTGTTGGACACTTTTTTTTAATTAGTAGAAGTCTAAAAGCAACAATTATTCTTACCTTCCTTCTTATCTAAGTAATACCAGAGGAATTTGAGATCAGTTTTGTATTTAGCTCTCAGTAGATATCTTTTTTCCTTTCTGTTTCTATTTTTTTCCTACTGCCTGCACTTCTGGGCTTGCAATTACCGACATAAAACCGAAGGGGCAATTAGCCCCCAATGCAAATGCTATTGCTGATGTGTCTAAATGAATATGGAGTAATTATAGACTAGATATCCAGGATTTGAGTCTGTCACACCTTTCTTATTCAGCTTGGTTTGTGGAAGTGGCATCACTGCCACTCTGGTAAACATGCTCTCTAATAAAAACTAGACAGTTTCTGTTTGCAGGCTGGAGCCTAGTCTGCTCTTTTGCAATTGATTATGTCCTGAGTTGGCAAAGAACACAAATACAATGCCTGGGTTGAGTCTCATGATAATTTGAGCCATTACATGAGCCTAATCCAACAGACAGACCAGAAACCAGTCAAAATTGCCACCAAAAGCAGATATTCCCAGTTTGAGCATAACATTTAGCCTTGTTCATGGTGAAACAAAATGAACTGCTTTAGACACAGGTGCAAAATTACGGCACTGCTAAGGGCAAAAGCAGTGTGTGCGGCTTAAAACCGCAGCTTCCCTGACCACTTTCAGCATATAAACCCTGCTCTCAATGGGAGCACCTGTGTCAGGACCAATGAGGAAAATGGATGCATGTTGCAAACAGCCTTTGCTGCTTGTTGCTTACTATGAGCATCACCCAGATTGACCCAAACATGCAAGAATGATTGACCATAAAGTTACTTAAGAAGAATTGCCTTATGTCCATTAGCCTAATGTTTTGTGGACAGACTGAAGTCTATAAAAATGTTCATATTCATAGAAATTAGGCATCAACACTGCCACTACATTTTCTCTGCAATGAGTTTTTAACATTTTAGAGGTTTGCTCTTTTGCAAAACCACTTACTCCACAAAGGTATAAAATACAGCACTTAATGGCAATAGTACATTTACTCAAGTGCATTAGACAGTTCTTCCTTGTCCTTCTCTTCCTGCTTGATTGGCAGCCAGAGATCCTAGATGCAGCACTATAGGAGATATTGTTTATAGCCAAAGCAGCAGGATCTGGCACCAGAGAGGACTCCACAGGCATTTGTATTGATGGTGGCTTCGCAGTTGCCTCTGGGTCTTTCATGTGGCTGGGCTGATGAAAGCTATCTGGGCAGTTATATGCTCTTGGAAACCATTTCTTTTTCCACTGACATTTTAAATGGTTGTGGTGATTAACTGTTTGTATGTAGAGAATTTTAAATCCTGCACCATAGTAAGTCACTGCAGAGGCCATTGGCACATGGTGTACATCTATATTTCTCTGTTCTGCCTAAAATCCCTTTCCTGTATTGGTTCAAACATTTGTTTAACTTCATTTGGGCATGTTTGTGGTACAGCTCCGAGGAAGGAAATCTGAGGATCTGTGTACAGAGTGACCTGAGGTTTTAGTTCTGGCTTTTAGGTCCCCTTCCCTTGCTGGGGACCATAGCTTGGGGGGCTCCATTCTGCACATCTCAAGATCCAGGAAGATGGTTGCACATTTTGTGCCAGATAAGTAAAGTTGTCGATAGGCCCTGGGCTTTTTTTTCTCGGCTTCTGTTTCTACAGAGAGCTGAGTAAGGGAGAAAGGGGTAGTCTGTGGGCTCACAATGGTGTTCCAGTGGGTAGTCCATCCAAGTGGCTGGCAACACCCTTCTTCGCGGTGTTATTTGAGATTCTCTGCAGATTCAGGCACATTAATTGTCTTGGGTCAAAAGCACAAGGACTCACATATTTGGAAGACAAAAGCCCCCAAACCCAGAGCTTTTATTACTCCTTAAAGGGGCAGAAAGCCCAGTCTATGTTGCACCCTTGATCTCAAGGAATGTTTCTCTGCTTTAGTGTTAACATTAAGTTTGTGTAGGACTGAAGAATGTTATCTATTAAATTAAATAGTCAGCCAGTAAATCAATGTCATATAAACCAAATGTTTTTCTCTTCATTAGACATAAATTTGTTTTCTTTGTGATTGTATTTTAAAAGATGAATTCAATAATTTACATATTCCAGGACTGTTACAAAAGGAATGACTACATCTCTACTCCATAGCTTTTTCTTCAGAAAAATATTTAGCTGGTGTACATTGGCTTTTACAGTCACATGAGCTGAACTTTAGAGCAATACTTACCCCTATTTTCTGGTTTTGCCCAATTAGTATCCAGACTATCAAAGACAAGCATTTAGTCTTCAAGAGTCTAGAGATTTTCTCACACAAGTGTAAGTTTTTGAAAGTATGTATTCTACATTTTAATGTTAACTTATGTAACACTAAAATTAAATTATGTTTAAAGTTATTATTTCTCTCTTTTCCTTCACAGCTAAAAGAATATTTTTATAAAACATAAAATATGTGAGTTCCCAAATCAACAAAGCAAATCAGTGAGAATATGAGATTTGCATTTCACTGGTATCTCTGTGACTTTGGACAAACTCTACATAAATTTTGAGGTTGTGCTTTTGAAACTGAAATTGTACAAGTTCACAATTGTACATTGTGGTTTCTCTAAGAACATGTTGTAGACTTAAATCATGTCAAAAGTTATCATAAAACAGAATCTGTAAATCTGTGCTTGTCAGTTACGAAGCAATAACATGGAAAATTTTTAAAAGTTCAGATCATGCAGCAAAACTGAGGAAAAGATTAAAAAAAATAAAAAAAAAGAGAGAGGGGAGTTCCACATGCTTGTGAACAACTGTTCCTCCATTAAAATCACTGTAGGGTGTTGAAGACAAACGTTTCACTGTATGTTGCAGGCTTCCATTGGCTCTGAATAATCCTGGAAAAAATCCTGGCTTGCTGTATGTGGTAGATGGTTTATGGCAAGCATCTTGAATTTTTCCTGTGGACCTGCTGCTATCCTTCTATTTCACTGGAAACCAAAGCTCCTTCATCTCCGTTACAACGGATATAATGGAAGGAAAGGGAGCACAAAACATTGGCAGACAAACACATTGAGAAGAAAACAGAGGAAAATCCCATTTAATTATATATTTTTTTATCCATACAGAATCACAGTTTTATTAAGGCAGGTCTCTTTGAACTTCCATGAGCAGAACTAAATGAAGTTACAGTGTATGCTATATACCGATATGCAAAGGGAAGTTTGGAGATTTGCAAGGGACAGATTTATTTTACAAATATAGTAATCATTTAGCTTGCTGTCATTTTGCTAAGTCCCCTCCCCAGTTTTCTTTTCTGAAAGGGGTCCCTTTCAAACTGAGCAGCTTCTCCACCTTTTAAGTATTATAGTGACATTTAACAACAACAAACCAACTAACAAACTCTTTTTGCAAATTCCATTGAATCATTAAAGCTTTTTGGATCAGATTTCTTGCCTCAATTTGAACAGAACTCCTACTAGTTTCAGTGGGGATTCTGCCTGAGAAAAGTCTCACACTTTGGCTTAATTACTTACTAAAACTCAATCAATACTTTATAAATTAGTCTGATACCAAAATATCAACAATACAATGCACATAAAATGGCTATAGGAGAGAAAAAGCTTTCTGAAAAAAGACTGTATTCATCAAGCTTTTCTGTAGGAGTGTATTGGTTCCAGTGATATGTTGCTTTGAAAAACAGGAAGAATTATTTAATTTTAAAAAATCAGCAAAGTCTGATTAGGTTTTATCTGAAATATATTCTTTATTTTTTGTTTGTTTCCACACTTTGTTTCATAAGGTGTTGCATTTTTTATTTTACCATTACTTTCTATTTTGTTGTATTATCTGAAGGTTCTAATATTTTATCTTGTTATTCCAATTAATCTTAAGTAATATGAACTATATAAAATTATGTTTTTGAAAACATAAGCTGTCAAAACCAGTATCATTTTCTGCCTTTCACTGTGGAAATTCCTGGGAAAATCAAAGCAATGAAACTTTATTTTTAAGCTGTTAATTTAAAATTTAATTTAGATCAAGGTAAGTTTAAACTTTTAAATTTAAAGTTCAGAGTTTCAATCAGGTGTATTTTTATCTGAGATACAATGTCAATCCACTTAGACAGTGTAATCTATCATGGAAGAAAAGAGACACAGAAAAAGCACTAAGACTTTTGAGCATTTCTTCAGCTGTCTGAGACATAATAAATAGCTCTTCTTATTGATATACCCTTTTGACTTTGCCTTCTCTCTTCCTTTGTGGTAACAGAGTCTAACTCCAAGGAAACTTTCACCATCCATCCAAAATATGATTTCTTGATTTTAAGTGGAATTCTGAGGAAATTAAGTGATTTTTTCCCCCATATTACTGAATATTTTATCAATGTAGCTTCATTTAAAGGTAGTGATAATCTGAAAATTTATGTCTGTTTTCACTAATTTGTACTGAATTTAGTGTAAGAACGTCTCCTCATTTGCCAATATGTGCCAGAAGTGGCTTTTCGTGCTTCATGCAGATTTGAACATGTCTTTGAAGTTCTGTCTTCCATCAAATACAGTGATTCTGAAATTCAGCTGTATATACATTTATTCTATCTCCAGGAAGACAGTGATCTCTGGGAGGTTTGGATCCAGACAGGCCAGAGATGTAACTAAATAATTCTTTAAGGGAACTCATGTGCTCCTTTAATATATACCTGATTTATTTTTTTTTTTAACTTCAAATTTTAGCATCACGTGTCCAAAACCTATCTAGAATCTGTCAAACTCTACTTTTGTGTAAGTCAATTGATGTGGTCAAAGACGGCATATAGCCTTAGTTTAAGTGCTTCCTACTGCCACAGAAAGTACAACTGTATTACAAGCTGTGTAGTATGTGTTGTGTGAGTACTTCTGGGGGAAATGCTTGTTGGGTTTACACAGTATGATAATTCTTTTCAATAAAAAATCATGGAATTACAGAGTGAAATAATGTCTGAGGTTGGAAGAGACCTCTGGAGGTCATCTGATCTAAATGCCCTGCTCAAGTCTAGTGTCTGGGACCATGTCCAGACAATCCTTGAATATCTCCAGGGATGGAGATCACTCCACAGCCTCTCCAAGCAACCTGTGCTCAGTCACCCTTACGATAAAAAAGTATTTCCTGATGTTCAGAGGGAACCTCCTGTGTTCCAGTTTGTACCCATTGCCTCTCACTCTGTCAGTGGGCACCACTAAGAGTTTGGCTCCATGCTCTTTGTACCCTCCTTTTAGGTGTTTGTATATGTTGATAATATTCCCCCACCCCCCAAGTTTTTCTTCTCCAGTCCCAGCTCTCCCAGTCTATCTTCATGTGCAAGAGATGGTCCCATTCACCATCCCTGTAGCTCCTCACTGAACCCTCTCCTGTGTATCTATGTCTCTGCTCTACTGAGGAACCCAGAACTGAATACAGCACTCAGGTATGGTCCCATTAGTGCTGAATAAAGGGGAAGGACCTGCTGGTAACACTTTTTCTAGTGCAGTTACGGATACCATTTACCTTCTTTGCAACAGGTACACATTGACATTGCTGGCTCATGTTCAATCTGCTGTCTATGAGAACCTCCAGGTAATTTTTTTGCCAGCTTTCCAACAGCTATGTCCAGTGTGGTATAGATAGATAGGTAATAACTTCTTTTCTTGTGGAAATACATTGTTTCCTAAGACACACTGTATCATAAAATATTAGCCTTGTACTTTGTTCTTAGTGAGTTCTTTACAAGATTAGTGTTAAGGACATCCTTGTTTCTTTTGCTTTAAGTTTTGAAGATGTTACTCAGCTGTGATAGAGTTCTGTTCTCCTGATCTTTCAAATGAAGGGGATAATATGAAAAAAAGGGAGTCACCTCAAAATCCTAAAAAGAAAAAAAAGCTAAACCATCATATTCTGGTACACTATAGAAATCTCAGCTATCACTACAGCTGATACGGTTAAACATGCTGTAGTTAACTAGACTTCTGTTATAGACATGTTATTTCAAAGCAGTCCACTTGCAATGTACATGCAAGGCACTATCCAGATCTACTTTAGAAAGTTCATCTTTTATTAGTCATGACTAGTGAGCCATTTTATTTCAGAGTTACAAAGAGCATTTCTGATCATGATTTCATTTATTCTTGATGAAAAAAGGCACAAGCTCACTGTTAGAACCAACAACAAGCAGTCTCAGAGCAGGCATTTTCCTTTTCATTGGTGTAACATTGCTGCTTAGAACTGAGCTGTTGAACTGGGTAGATCTTTCTACATTCATGAACATTGTTGTCATTAGTAGTGACCAGGTGATCATAAATAGAGTGGAAAACAACATGAATTTATGGTATACTGATTTAAAGTATTTATGATGTATTCAATTAAAAAGCAGGATGAGCTGACTGGGTCTCAGCACATGGGTCTGAACTTGTTTGCCTCATCTCTAAGCTGAGGTTCATATGCCTACATAACGAAATCTACAGATGACCTAAAAATTACTTTAAGGATGTTATTGCAGNCAAGAGAGCGAGGATACCTCCCCCACTAGATTTATACTCGACTTGACGTCAGATGATATGAAATACCTCTTTGGTTGCCTAAGTCAGGTGACACTAGACCCTCTAAATCTATGGAGTGCTGTATGGCCCAAAAAACTGGGACCTGCTAAATTTGGTTTCAGGCCTAACTAAACTAAAGCCTTAGTCTAAGTTTTGGGGGTTTATCCAATGCATCACACAGATTCATACCTTGTTTAGAGGGCGGAAATCTAATTCAGAAAAGTGCACTAATTGAAGCCAACTAGGCTGTATATTTTGAAGTGTTCCTGTCTAGATAGCTCCACATGAATGAATTGACATCTTTATAATCAATTTGTTACTATTGTTCTCAGATGCTCCTGAATCGTGGTTATTCTTCCACCATATTGTCTCCCCTTTCAGTCTTTTCTGACACTCTCTTACAAGCATTTCTTGGATTTGCTGCATTGATCTCAGAGTGAGTTGTGGAAAAGGAACTTGGTTTGTGCCTATTGAGCCAAATCTCAGTGTTGGGGAGAATGAAGTGGGATGTCAATGTGTGAGAAAAGGAGAAGATCAGGGATCTGTTTGTAATTCACATACTTGATGCTGTACTGTCTAAACAGCCAAAGAGTCACAGAAGTAGAATTCATTTTGCCTAGCGTTAGCCACATAAAATTGGTAGATATCAGCTGATCTCGTCATTCTGAGCTTTATGGACTACCAATAAGGAAAAACAACACCGTCAGAGAACAACTAACTTCATTCTAACTGGCAAAAGTGAGCTGTCTGGATGTGCTTTTGGAAGTTGATTAATTTTTCCCTGATGCCTCTGAAGTACTGTATATCACTGGCTCAGACTTCAATATTCAGCTTCTAGACATCTAAACTGGGGGTGGAGGAATCCTGCCTAGAAAGTTCATCAGAAGTAGTTTTATTCTACATGACATACTAACAACAACATATACATATATATATTCAAAGTGGTATATCATCAAGTTCTGGGTCCCTTATGACAAGATATTCAGGTGCTGAACTGGAGCAGGTCCAGAGAAGGGCAACAGAGCTGGGGAAGGGGCTGGATGTTAATTTCTATGATAAACAGCTAAAGGAGATGGGATTGTTTGGCCTGGAGAAAAGGAGGCTCAGGGGAGACCTTGTCATTCTCTAGAACTGCCTAAAGGGATGTTATAGCAAAGAGGAGTTTGGTCTTTCTCCCAGATAACAAGCAACAGTGTGAGAGGAAATGGCCTCGAGGTGCTCTAGGAAAGGTTTAGATTGGATATTGGGAAAAAAACTCTTCATGGAAAGGGTTGTCAGTCATTGGAATAGGCTGCCCAAGGAAGTGGGTGAGTCACCATCCCCCGACTGTGTTTAAAAGACGTATAGATGTGGCACTTAGGGACAGGATTTAGTGGTGATGAACTCGGCAGCATTACGTTTATGGTTGGACTGGACAGTATTTCAGGTTTTTCCAGCATTTTGAAGGTCTAAGCATTTCACAGGATACATTTAGGCAGAACGGTCCTTAATCTTTCACGAGACTGAGGTTGGACACTTCTTTCATATTCTTCAGTTGCAGGTAAAAGAGCTCTAAGTCCCCAGATCCTCAGCCAAGCTGTAGCTGTTTTAGCTATGCTCATTCCTGATGGTCTAATGGGGTTTGATTTCTCAGCTGAGAACAGGACTGATTGATTGCATTCCTCTATGTTACTTCTTTAGTATAAACTGCTGAAACTCTCTCCTGGTTCTTCAGTCAGTATTATTGAGTGGTTGATATGGCCCTTTCAGAGAGGAAGTGAACACCCTGGTTGCCGGTCACCTGGCAGTTCTTGCTACTCTTCTCTTTTAGTATCGTGGTGCTTTGGCTCTTCAGGCCTGTGCAAAATAGCCCAACTGTAGCAGCATTCATTCAGTAACTATGTGACCACCTCCCTCTCCCACCTTTTTTCTTTTTGCAAAGCTTCCCTCGGTTCATACGAATCCTAATTTTCAATATCCAGAGCTCTTGTTTCACTCTGCTTATTTCCAGTTTAAAATCTTTTTGTCTCCTTCTCTTTGTCTCTCACCTTCTCAAGGATTTATTCCCCCTGCCCTGAATATTTCTCAAAGTCTTGCTTCTCCTGATTTTATTCTTCTGATGCAGTATAATTTTTTTCTTTGGCTAATTTTATTCTAGGGTCGCAAAGTAGAAGGTTCTTTACTGCTGTCTCAATTCTCATCCTACCTTTACAGGGCTTCTGATGCTGTTGAATAATTAATGTTTGCTAAAGTCCACATTGGTAATGTTGAAAAAAGGTTAAAATATGTTAATAAACCTGGGAAAAGTATAGAGGAAAGCATATTGAAATGAGATATGCTAAAATGCTATTCATATATCATGGAGTACTCTCCTAAAAAAAGTAGATATAAAGAGAGAGAGATACATAAAACTGATTGTCAGTTTTATGCTAAATATTCTGTGATTGAACCTCCTCATTCATTCCAGTTTAAAAGCATGCTATAAGTTTTCCTAAAAGGTGTACAAAAATTACAGATTATTTTTGCATGCAGTTTTTATTAGACCTAATGATTTAGAGCTAGGTGAATAAGATTATATTCTTCTGTAGGAATGAAATTAATTTCTTATACTGTATTAGGGTAATGCAGATGATGATATCATCTACCAGTAATTTGGTAATTGAGAGTTTTACACTATTAACCCAGCACATTCTGTCCTTGATAAAACCATTTTTAAAACTATTTTTTCCATTTCCAATTCAGGCACAGTTTGCTAAAATACTGCCAGAGTCTGTGGTCTATATGGCTGATTAAATGAACTTCCTAAATATAATTTAAGGCATTAATGATAAATGAGTACTATTTCTATCTGCTCTTTCAGAAGTTTAAGCTATTTTAAACAATTAAGGTGCCTAAAAAGTCCACCTGAATCCTCTTAAGATGAAGATATTTAGAGCAAAGGCTCTAAATCATCAAGTGAATTTTTCATTTCTTACGTTGCACATATCCTAGTGACCTTTCCTGAGTTATTCTTACTAATCTCTCTCTAAAAGAGAGATTCTCTCTCAGACCATTTCAGTATGAATAGACAACCATCAAACAACATCTGTGCTAGATCAAAAGATATGCATTTTGTAATTTTTCAAGGGCTATGGTTTTTATGCTGTCCGTAATCAGAGATTTTCACCTGGATTGACATGCATTAGGGCTTGGATTTGGGATTGTGCTAGTCTGGCCCCTTGTATAAAGTTTCACTGTGAAATGAGAAACATGTAATTTTCTACAATTACGTGATTTCAGGAAATTGTTTCCCAGCTCCTTCTGTGGCAAAACTCTTTAGCTTTTTCCTCCCATTTACCAAAAGCATCTTCTCAGCCAGTAACAATTTGACTAACCTCTACTTTTTAATTAAATGTTGCAGCATTTAGGAAGATGCATGCTAATCTGGGCCCCAGATCTGCAGCCCTCAGCTTTACAAGATGCTGCTCCAGCAGGGGCCGTAAAGCTCTCGATAAGAGGGGTAAGGAGCAAGGTGCAGGTCCCACAGCGATAACCTCCTGACTCCAACATTATAGGTCTTTCTGCCAGAATTGAGTTCTACATCTTCCTCGATTGGTTATTGTCACAAATGAGTAATGGATGCACCCTGCCTGCGTCCCCAGGTACATGAGCCAGTCCATCAGGCCATCGGGAAGCACAGCTGCCGGCCATGGGGGCAGGCAGATAACAGTCAGGCCCTGGGAGAGATGTTAAAGGCACCGTGACCACCGGGACCCCAGCTGACTACCTGCCGCTCTTCTGAGTAACTCCCTGCCTGCGACTGCCCCTTCCACCACTGCTTTGCATGGGCATTAATCAAGCTGTTCCCTGGGATCATGTAGGAGACCAGATAAAGCAGAGCAAACAAATCAAAACCAGGGAAGAGGTTGGAAAATGCACAGCATCCAAGCCGTGCTTAGGTTATTTTATTTTGGTCTATTATTCAGAGGGAGAAAATATTCAGGATGCTTGTCCATACTGGGAATTACTGTTAGAAGTGTATATATATACATAAATACATACATACACACACACACACACACACACACACACACATATATATATATACACACACTACAATATATAATATGCAATATCAATTTAGTATATATGATATTATATAATTCATATTACTATAATAATAGACATAAAATTTATCTTTTTTATACACACACACACACACACACACA
>VXBX01005992.1:635700-660836 GCA_013400415.1 Scytalopus superciliaris | reverse complement strand
CTGTCATTGATGATAACAAAAAAAGGTAAGTGGTGTTTTAGTAAACCTGTCAGGGAATTTCCTCATGCTGACTAAGAAGTGAGTAAGTAGGTAAATAAGACTTGTGTTTTAATTTATTAAGCATGTTGCTTTGAAAGCAGTATGATTTGCATTACTATCACTAGTGTGAAGGCCTGAGTGGAAGTTTTCTAGAGCATACATGATAAAGTGAGTTTTTGTTTAACCTAGTGAGTAAATTTGAAGGTCAACTCAGTTATAAATGTATCTGACTTAGACAAATGCTCCATGTGTCGCTCCACAGGAGGACATTTGTTAATATCACATGGCCTAACATAGTAGTAATATCTGTAATTCAGGAAAGTCTATTTTGTTATCATGTTAATTGATGGAATAATGATTTGTAGTGAAAAGCTCGAGAAATTTCAAAAGTGTGTAATTAAAATCCACAATTAAGCCAGATTTTCTAAAGAACATAATTTCTGGTTAATCAACTCAATAAATGTTAGTCAAGTTTCCAAAAATGATCAGAAATCAGTGTCTCAGAGAAAAGCAATAGGACCTCTGATGTATCAAGCTCCTTCCATATCTAGTCATAACTATTACTGTGTCTATAAATGTAACTGTGTTTGGAAAACTATATTCTTATAGGACTTGATTCATCCCATTTGGCAATGCCCAAACTTTATAGAAAGTGTTATAGAAAACTTTATTGCACTGAAGAAAACAGACATATTGCAGAAAACACATCTGGTATTCCTCTGGATGAAAATGGCAAAGGGATTTTTGGAATACAAGGAGAAAACTCCAAATGGTTGGGGTTTAGTACACATCACAAATTTAGCAGTTACATATTCTGCGGGAGAGAAGGAATGATGAGAGAACAGATGAAAAAACAACCAAAAAAAAAGTAAAAGTTCCATACTAGTAGAATGTTGCTACTAGAAGTTTCAGAATTACAGAATAGAATATTTATGTCCTTTTTCTTTCTGTGGTGGCTCATGGCTATTCTGTACTTAGATATTTCCTTGGAACCTTGTTTCAGAATAGCCAAGTGAAGAGAAAGTAATTTTCAAAACTCTGTAGTTCTTTCAAAGCAGGGTATTTACAATAGTTCAAGGTGGGGCTTTCATGAACATATAGGTTATGTTTTGTGCTATTTTCCCTTACAAGAGTCTTTGTTCAGTTGGTTTTAACTCGGTTGCTCTTTGACTATTAGGACTATAATTCTCTATGCTATATTTTTGCCTGAAACAAAGTTGATTTGCAAAAAAAAAAAAAAAAAAAAAAAAAAAAATCAGCAAAGATTGTTCAGCATTTTTTGGGACTAGGTTTGATGATAAAAAATTAGTATTTTTCTAGAAATTATATTTGTTCAACTTGTTATGGAAAAGGTCAACCATCACAGAAAAGAGAGATGCTGCTGAAACAATAGATAATGCTTTCTAACCATCCTTATTCAAACCTCCCCAATCTCAGCCAAATTATAAACCCATGGCTTGCTTTATTTTCATTTGCTTAGTAAAGATTCATCGGGTCTGACAGAATTGCTGGAAAGGGAGACTGATGTTTGAAGTCAGCACTAAAGGCTCTAGGTCCTCCTCCTCACTGTGAGAACCTGTAGCAGACACATAGAGAAGCTTTGCATTCAGAGCTCCCCGTGCCTGTTAACAAAGTTTTTCCATTTTATCAGCCAAGGAAACATGGAGAAGTTTGCTCACATTTGTTCTCATCCTTTTTCCTAGTGATGCCAAGATTGTATGAAAAGAAGGAGCAGTTTATCTCAGAACATGTGTGAAGAGTAGGTAGTAGTCTACAGAGCCAGGTGGAATTTTAGAAGACAGGCTGGGTATAGGTTGTAGGAAGGCAGAAACACAAAGGATTAATATAGAGGAAGGGAAATTGTTGCAATATACCAAAGGACAAGTGTATGAGCTCCCATTAACTTGAGTTTCCACCTAGAAGTGTCAAGTGCAAACCTGTTTTCATACACTATGGTGGACTAGAACCCAATAGTAATTAGTCAAAGGACTGTTGGTCAAGGGTCTATTAAAGATGAAGGCTGAAAAGTGGTCACGGCACATACCAGGAGGAAGGGTCCTCCTCCTGCTCAAAATCTGACAGGTAGGACTGGCACCTTCTACAACAAGTATGAGGTTCTGGAACCAGACAACTGACAAGGTGGGCAAAGGTCCTTCTGGGGTAATAAAGCCTCCTAAAACAACACCCCCTGTACCCCACGTCAAGACCTCCTCTGTTAACAGGAAAAGAAGGGTAATAGGAGACTCCCTTATAAGGGAAAGGGAGGGCCTGATATGCAGAGTCGACCCAACTCACAGGAAAGTCTGCTGACTCCCCGGGCTCAGGTAAGGGACATTACTGGAAAACTCTCCAGTCTGATAAGGCCCTCTGATTACTATCTGCTATTGGTTGTTCAAACTGGCAGTGATGAAACAACAAAGAGAAGCATGAGGGAAATCAAAAGCAAATTCAGGGCCATGGGATGTTTGGTAGAGAGGATCAGGAGCACAGGCAGTAATTTCCTTGATCCCTCTGGTAACAAGGAATAATATTGATAGGAATAGGCAGCTCCATCAGGTCAAGGAGTGGTGCAATACGAAAAAAATTTGGGTTTTTTGACCATGGGATGATCTATGCAACACCTGGTCTACCGACACCTGGCAGGATGCATGTGTCTCAGAGATGAAAGAGAGTTCTAGTGCAGGATTTAGCAGAGCTTGTTGATAGAACTTTAAATTAGCTTGGAAGGGGGAAAGGGACAAAGCCAGGCTCAATAGTGATGGGCGATGGGATGGTGTGCCAAAACTTGAGAAAACGAGCACTCATGGGATGTCTCAATCTGCCTCATGAAGTGCTGGCTACAATGTACCACACTTGAAATGCTTCTACACCAGTGCAAGCAGCATGAGGAACAAAAAGGAGGAGCTTGAAGCTTTGGCTCGGTTGCAGACATTTGACACTACTGGCATAAGTGAAACCTGGTGGAATGAGACCTCTGACTGGAGTGCCCTGTGGATGGTTCCAGGCCTCGTTGATCTGCTGCTTGTCAACAGAGGGGATTTCTTGAGTGAAGTGGAGGTTGGGGACCATCTTGGCCACAGCAACCACGAAGCAATCGAGTTTAAAATCTCTGCTGACAGAAGGAAAAATGCCAGCAAAACCTCATCTCTGGACATGAGGAGAGCAGATTTCAAGCTACTCAGGGAATCAGAAAGTAAGGTCCCTAAAAAAATGCTTTGGCGGGCGCTGGGGTTTGACTGTGCTGCTCGCTTTTCAAACATCACCTCCTCATGGCACAGGAGCAGGCAATTCCCAAATATCAGAAGTCAAGCAGGTGAGGCAGCAGGGCAGCTTGGCTCAGCAGGGATGTTCTCTTGGAAATAAAGCAAAAGAGGAAGGTGTATACCCAGTGGAAAAGAGGTCAAATGACATGGGAAGAATTCAGGGATGCTGCTTGCCTCTGTAGAGAGAAAATTCATGCAGCCAAAGCTTGAATGGAATTGAAGCTGTCCAGAAATGTGTGCAAAATCAAAAGAGTTTTTTTCAAATACATTGATGGTAACAGGCAGTATAGAAATATCATTGACTGATTACAGGATGAGGATAGTCACCTCACAGACAGGGACAGAGACAAAGCAGAGGTGTTTAATGCTTTCTTTGCCTCTGTCTTTGACCTGGCTGATGGATCAAGGGGGTCTCAGTGCCCTGGAGGACCATGGCTGAGAGAATGATAAACTCACAGTTGATCCTGCAAGTGTGCAGAATCTGCTGCTCCAGTGGGATCCCTACAAACCTATGGGGCCTGATGGGATTCATCTCAGAATCCTCAAAGAGCTGGCTGATATAATTGCAAAGTCTCTCTCAATGATTTTTCAGCAGTTTTGGGAACCTAGAGAGGTCCCAGTAGACTGGAGGCTGGTGAATGTTGTCCCAATTTTCAAGAAGGGCAAGAAGGGGGACCCTGGACACTACAGGCCTGTCAGTCTCACCTCAATGCCTGATAAAGTTACAGAGGTTATTCTAGGAGGTTTTGAAAAAAAACCTGAAAGACATCACTGTCCTCAGTCACAGCCAGCACGGCTTCATGAGAGGGAAGTCCTGCATATCAAACCTGATTTCCTTTTATGACAAGGTAACCCACTTAGTTAATCAAGGGAAGTCAGTTGATGTAATCTTTTGGGATTTCAGTAAAGCTTTTGGTACTGTTGCTCACAGGATCCTTCTGGACAAAATGTCCATCACACAGTTGGATAAACACATCATGTGGTGGCTGAGCAAAGAGCTATATGATCATACTGATATTGATTGGAAATTTTATGAGTCTGTCCCTTAATTCAGCTATGTTTTAATCCATGCTTTAAAAAAACAAATGAACAAACAAACCCCTAAAAAATCCTTCTAAAATCAATCCAGTGCATTGAGTCTTGCAAAAAAAAAAACAAAACAAAACCACACCCAGAAAACCAGCAGCAGGCCTTACAAAACTTGGAGCGCTTTTCATCTTTTCCAAATAGTGAACACTGACTGTTTACTGGACCTAAGATGTGGGTTTTGGCTAACGCTTAGATCTTTTGGAAAATGCTACCTTTCAAACTGAAGGAAAAACAAGCAAAAGGGGAAAACATAGAATGCACCCTGTTTTTGGAATTTTTGCTGATCACACTGCCTTTCCTCACTGGAAACGTATTAGCAGCTGAAACATTGTTTTCTGCAGAAGGCTGCAGAAATTGTTTTTCTGAGTATATGGAATTTTGTTCTGTGTATTGTCTCTGCAAAGTGTGTTTGTTTTAATGTTTGACATATGTGATATTCAGCTTTAGTGGTTATATTACAATCTTAAAATAATAATAATGTTTACTCCTACGATGAATTCACTTTTTAGAGTTTGCAAATGCCTGGGTACTAACCTCTCTTCTGTGCTCTCTCTGCTGCTTCTCTGCAGCCGCAAAGAAAGTTCTTGTTAGAATTTAAGATGTGAAGATCCATTTCTGCCTAACAATCTCCTACTTCTGCATTCCCTGAAGTGTATCCCATCTGCTTTTGGGAGCTCTCATTGCAATATGCAGTGATTGCAGGATAAGCACACCATTTTCCTGTCAATACTTTCCTATTAGCCTCCTGGATCCATACATCATCGTCTTGCTGGCCTGCAGTTTGCTTATCTTTGTCTCTGAGGCTGCCTTTGATTTATCTAACACCCAGGTTAATGAGGCATGGAGCCCAGGGTGGCTCCAAGGATAATGCACTCCTGTATAAAAATGCTTAAGGAAGGATCAAGTGATAATCCATTCTAGACTAAAAGGCCCAGCTCTTCAACCAATGTTGTATTTCTTAATCACTAAGCTAAGACTATAATAGCTCCCCGTTAAGCTACTGCCATCAGTAAAACTAAACCCGCTAACTATATGAATTTACAAAAGAACTGAAAATTAGATTTTAATTTGTGTTCCAAAAAATGCAAAAAAAAAAAAAGTTCATTTCTTAGGAACAGTTATCACCATTATTTGACAGTGTTCTTATGCAAAAATAAGTTAGCTTTAATATTTAATTTACAGTAATAGTTTTATATTCCCTCACTGGGACCTATGTTTTTCTAAAGACAAAAATAACAGAAGCTAGAATGTTACTGTGGCAAGGATAAATCAAACTAGCTATTTCAATAATGGAGGTAATTACAAAGTGTATATATCTGAGATGTACTGAGTGGTTAGGGGTTGTTTAATTAACATAAAAATTTCAATATCATCAGCAAGTGTGTTGGTATCACAAAAGCATTGTTAAAAATGCATCTTAAAATAGTTATGCCTTTCTCTCTTCCTAGATAGTACATAAGACTAATGTACATTTACTTCCCATTTCTGCTAATTACCATCTTACACAGAAACATTTTAACAAAAGCAAGGTGAAGATCCAAATAAGTCTTCAAAGCCTTATTTATTTGTTTATTTTAAAGGACTCTACCTCATATTACTTTGCCGTCTGTTTTGGTTTCTTCTTTTGGTTGTTGTTCTGCTTTGTTATGGATGGTTGACCTTCATATTACAAATCTGCTGCAGGCTCATGAAATACGTGTAATGTATAACCATTTAGAAAATGACATAGCACCAAATAATGGGATCACTCCTATGGGATGCCATGCTCATGTTTTGAAGTAAAAGCCACACACAAGCAAAGCGTTCACCAATTGGCTCACCGTAGCCCCCAGGGACTTGACCCAGGTAATAAGTCCTTTACTGGTCACTAACCTACATTATTGAGATTTAGTTTGGATTTTGATGACATGACACTGTTAAGGGTTGTTATTGAGATGTAAATGATCTTCTATTGGGTTATTTAAGACACATGAAGAACCTAGTTTAGAATGAAAATTAGTTATTGATTATTCCAGCAATTAACAAAATAAATTTTAGCACCTTTATTAACATTTTCAGAAGTCTTAAATTATTTTTAGCTCAAACTGACCCAAGCAGCTAGATTGATTCCTTAGCAATCTTTAAGATATTCTGGAGAAGGAAAACAAAGGTAAACAAACATTGCTGTGTTCTTTGTGGCCTCTGTTTAAAAAATATTTTTTCCCTTATATCTACTATAAATCACAGTGGTATGTGATGCAGTGGTCTATACAGTGGTACAGTGTGTTCCATAGATTCTTTAGCATTAAATACAAGTTTGGAGCACACATAAAAGTAAAATCTCCATGCTGTTTGTTCCATCTTCTTTTTTTGAAACTTATGTCTTTAGATTAACATAATTTGTCAGTTACAGAGTTAATTTTCTCTACCTGCATTCTCTTTTTAAGTACTTTGAGGTTCTTGTCTTAAAACATCCTGAGATAGATGGCAGTCTTTTCAGAGGCCCAGTTTTATTTTTAAGCACCTTGCAGTAGTATTGATAGCACAAACATTAATAAAATACGTTTCCTTGTATCACCTAGAAGAAAAGAATGTATTACTTTGTCGCTAGATATTTTAACTAAAAAATTAATTTCTTGCAACTTTCATATGAAGTAGTGCTGAGAAAGCTTTAGAGGCTGTTAAACCCATCCAAAAAGTCACATAGTATGTGCCACTACATATTTGGTTTGATGGCACTAAAGAGATGCATGCTTTCTTGTTATAATTTCATTGTTTGGGTCCCAGTGATACTTTTATATATAAAATATTTAGGTGGGGAAATGGCACAAGCAGTGCAACTGGACTGCTAGAACTCATTACTTAATGTGCTGTCTTGTAGATGGTACCACTGAACTCACTGAAACTAATACTGTGGTCATGTGCTGTCTTTTGTGTTGCTGTATCGTCTCAGGATCCTCCACACCTCAGATAATATTACATGGAAAATTAGCTGCCTATCCACTGCAGTTTGAACAAGGCTTTCAGAAAACTCTTCCACACAGTGATACTTCAGTTTAAAAGTCCTCTTTAAAATTAACAGCTAATAGCAGAAGGTCAGCATTTTCTAACATTGACTTTCCTTGAACAATTCCCTCTGTCTTATTGCATACCTTTTTTCCTGCTCTCTCAGTTCTGCTGTTCAGATGCAAGTAAAGTACCCACTGATTTAAAAGAGTTTTATATCCTCTTATGAATCCCTGTCATCAGTTCAATGTCTGAATCATCAGGAACTATACTTAACCTCTCTTTCGAGACATGACAGCTTCATTATCTCTGATCTTAGCAGAGGATTTCATGAATGGTATATACAGTGGCTTTCACATCAGTTTCTACATCCATTAAATAGATAATGCCAGCTTGGTCATTTTTTGTTGGTTTAGTTTTTTGTTTACTGATCAGTCAAGTAAAGAAGAAGCAGCAAGTCCTGGCCTATGATTTTTTTTTAGCTTTTCTAACATAGGAATTAAATGTTAGCTCCCATTGTTAACATTTTGAAACACAGAGAAAATCTAATGATGTCAATAGATGTTAGGACACAACAATAATCAAAATACAAACATAAAAGATTTGCCTTTATTGGATTTAAANATTAAAAAAATATTTAAAAAATTAGATACAATATACAATTATAACTCCTATGAATCACTGGGCAATAAAAAGAAAACAAATGTCTTATTTTTTCTTTGTAAATCACCCAGTAACTATTGATTTCTTCAGATGTTCTCTTTCATACAGAGCTCTTCCAGTATATCTAATGAACAGCAACAGAGCTGTTTTTTGATTCGGATTCCACCTAACTAACTGTGAGTTTTCCAGTAAACCACCTGAGTGAGGAGTAATCACCTCTATGGTGAGTGCAGAGAAACGCGCATCTTCAGATGTGAATGATTCTCTGGAATTTTTGCCCCTTAATTTATAGGACTACTTACTCCTAGGTACTGATGTACACGTGAGATTTCTGGCCCTTTTAGTTGCTCTTCCCATCAAACCCTTTGCTGCTTTACATATAAAGGTCCGAGAACAAACACCTGTGCCAAGTACAACCAGGACAGTATCCAGGAGTAATAAAATCCTCAATCCAAATGGATTTAAAAAAGAACATAAAGTTGTCCAGAACCCCTTCATAATGCATCCAGCAAGACAGCGGCAATGCAAATTCTGTGATCTTTTTTTCCTATATGTCACGGTAGTTGGGCCACATTTCCAAAGTGCATTCCACTTTAAAGGCAGAGTTTTTTTGGTGGAAGTTTCCTCCTGTTTTAGGACTTATATTTCTCTAGACAGATTTCCTAAAAAGGTCAGCACTTTAATGTTCTGCAGGCAGCACAGTATCCAAGCTTTATCAGGTTCCCTTTCCTTCCAGATATGCTATACCAGCACCAGCAATGCATATATCCAGTCTTCAAAAAGCACACTACAATGTGTTTTCTGACCCCTGATTGCAAGTAAAGATTATTCCCCTCATAGTTTCCCATAATGGAGATGTGTATGATGTGCTATTTGCATATAGGAAAACATGAAGCTGGAGATAGGAATATGTGAGTGAATGCAGTTTTGTGGCACTGGAGGGAGGGCACCATGGAACAGGGTCTGTAGTTGAACACATATTATGAAATATAGGTATGTATCCAGCTCCCTGTTGAGATACCAATCAGTGGACTGTGAGGGAAACATTATCACTCTCCTTTTCTTGAAATAGCATGTGCTAAACAAAACAATTGCACCTGCAAATATCACCTGATACAACAGTTTTAAGAGAGATTGGTGTATCTTGCATTAATAATAAATGTGAAGCAAAGCCTGATATTTTATTTTATAAAGATAAAACACACCACTGTATACTCACGAAACATTCATAATAAATGTCAGTTTTAGGGAAAAACATTCCCTAATATTATCTAAAGTATTAAAGGAGTGTAACAACAAAAACAAAACAAAACAAAACCCATAAAATCACTTTCAATTCATAGTTCCTCTTATGGACATTCTTAGCTTAAACTCAGGTAATTCTACAGAATTTACTCTGTGGTTTGCTATTTACTAATATGGTTGATAGGATTTGGACAACTGGCTGCCATGACTGAAGACTGGAAAGGAAACTGGCTAAGGCGAAAGGTGCAGAATAGATCTGAGTAACTCAGGTGCCTCAGGCCATTTTGGTGCCTTTTGCTTGTGATACCACAGAAGAGTTGGGTGCAGAAAATTTTGCTTCTTGTAGGCAGTGAGTCAGATGGCTACACAGGCAGGTAATTAATATACATGTAATATACACCTTTCCTATCTTGTGGATCCTTAAGCAGCAAGAGGTGCCGTTGTCATTGGTTACATTGCTCTGTTCTGTTTTTTGTGTAGCAACTTCACAAAACCTAGCTAGTTTTCATTTTTAGTTATAACTGCACAGATTTATATAAAATATTGTTAGTAATTGCACATTGGTATATCTATTCCACACAGTGTGCAAGCAGATGAGATTCTTAATGCCAAGCAGTGAAATGCAATGTGCAATTGAGTATTTAATTAGAATTTGGCATAAATTAAATACACTGAGAATAACAGACTTAAATCCTTATGAGAAGAGAGACTATCTGATGGTAATCTAATACAACTTCTTGTAGCTCTTATTGCTCCATTTACAAAGTAGTTTGGAAGCGAGGGCACCACTTGGAAAAGGAGAAAGTAATTTAAGAAGTCCAGATCTTTAGTAGGCCATTTGGAAGAGGTATTGCTTGATTCCTTAGGCAGCTCAAGTCCTGCTTTTAGGGAATAATTCTGAACTCCAATTTACCAACTGTCACACACTGGGATTACCCTCTGATACTCTATTCCAGCAAACCCCTGCTTTAGTAAGTTCCTAGGCAGACACAGTTAAATGCAAAGTGTCAATCATGCAGAAATAAAGGATGAAGAATCTGCCTTTCTCTCACTAGCAAGAAAAGTCCATGTGATCATTAAAGAGGAAGAGGAGAGCAGCTGTGCACCCTAGCTGTACTTGGGTCTATATCTGCCTTTTCTGACAACACAGCAAGCAGTACTGTGGTGAGGAAGGGGCTAAGGAGGTACTTTTGTTAATGTGAATAAACACATTTGGCAGCAATGCTGACATCTGGAGATGAGCTCTCCAAAGGGAAGTGTTAGTCTAAATGATGGGATTTGAATGTGCACACAGATTTTGTAGTAGCATGACAAATTCTAAAGTCAGAATATGTTTTCTTTGTGAGTTCTTCCTTGGAAAATGCAATAACTTTTTGATATGTGGCTATTCTTTTCTCAGCTTTTCTGTTTTCCACCTGTCTGGTTTAGATCTTCTTTTGCCATAGTCATCTGTACCTGAAGGACAGAGGAGTGGAAGACAATGTGTTAGAGCCTGAGTTGTCCACCCACACAGAAGGATACATAAATCTAAATTATTGAAAAATACACTTTAGTCAAGAAGATAAAATCACATAATAGATGAAATCCTGAAAACTTAATTCAGTACCTTCTCAAAACCAACCAGCATGAAAGTCATCAAGAGATTTCACTGAGTTATGACTGACATTTTGTTGTTTGTTTTGAGCAAGACAAGGAGGAAGAAATTGTGTGAAGGGAAAAGCCAGGTCACTTTTCTCATTCCCCTTTAATCAGCTAAAACTGACATACAGACAGAATAGTTGAACTGTTTGAGTTCCAAATTTCTTTCATGGTAATGCAAACAGCTGGGTTTCACAAATGATGATGTTTGAAATAATTTCTGTTTTTCCAGTTGAAACAAAAGATGAACATAGGCATTTTTGTTAAATGGAAGTTATATACAAGAGCTTCTGGTGCTTGGTCATAAAACATGCTTTGTACTTTTATATAATTTTCCCTTTCTCCCCTTTCTTCATTGACAAAATCAAAAGCAAGAAAGAGTGATGAGCTTGCAGGGATGATGAGAATGACAACAAAAATCCAAACATCTTTTACAGTCAGTTGGCTCATCAAAAATATCCTCTCAAAATTTTCAGCTGAAAGCTCTTTGATGGCATCTTTACTTTCTAGCTGAAAATTTTGCATATACAAGACGGACTAACTTCCCAAAGTCCTTAAGACTGAAATGGAACATCTGTAGAAGCACTAGGGAACCATTTTTTTCCTGCCAAATATCCTATGCCCCTGTGTGCGAATGACAGAACCACCATCATCATCATGGCTGGGCTTCACAAACAAAAATTTGAGAAGGGCTCTACCCACATTTGCTGCAAGCGCGCTGGTGGCTAAAAAGGCCAATGTGAGACAGGCAAGTCCGGTTGCAAAAGGCACAGTGGAAAGTCTCCACAGCACGTATTGGTGAGACACGGTTCTTTCTGCGCTGTCTTTTCTCTTTGAGACTGATCCTGCGTGCGCTCTCAAAGGAAGCAGCAGCGTTATAGATGGTGTGCCTCCATGCCTCCCGATTGGAGGCCAGAGCGGACCATTGATGGTGGTCAATACGGCCAAGGCTGAGGTGTTGTTTGAGGGAGTTCTTGTATCTCCTCTTCGGGGCTCCTCTCTTGCGGCAGCCGGTGGCAAGCTCACCATAGAGCACAATCTTAGGGAGGCGGTGATCCTCCATCCTGGAGACGTGCCCTGCCCAGCGCAGCTGCATTCTCAGCAGCATGGCCTCAATGCTGGTGACCTCTGCCTGCTCCAGAACAGACACATTAGTCACGTAGTCTGTCCAGTGGATGTTTAGGATTGTACGGAGGCAGCGCTGATCGAAGCGTTCGAGGAGTTGCAGGTGGTGGCCATAGATGACCCAGGATTCAGAGCCATAAAGAAGAGTGGACAGTACAATGGCTCTGTAGACCTTGATCTTTGTACTTTTCTTCAAGTGTTTATTGCACCAGACTCTTTTATGGAGTTTTCCAAAAGATGGAGTTTTCTGAAAGTAGTGACAGAACCAGTGTATGTGGAAAAGGGTTTTCTAAGCCCACACTGAAGTGACTTGCTGCTACTGTGGTTCTGAATCTTTCTCTTCAGATACTAGGCAGCTTCTAAGCATTTCTTGCCTTCAGCTCTGTAATAATACAGATTTGTATTAATGCAGTCTCTAGGAGCCAGAGGAATAAGTCTCTGACATGAAATCAGAGTTTGTGGGTTCAAATCCTGACTGCATTGGAGTGATGTTTGGCAACTGTGTTAGCCCTGTGGCAGAGGTCTAAGCAGTCAGGTGAAAATAGTGTTGTAGAAAATACTGGGTTCAGCTGACATAAGTGAATATTGTGATGTGAAAGAAAACACTTCCCTGATTCTGATAAAGATGATCTTTTCTTCACCAGTGTCAGAAGAAAAAAAAAATTCAACTTTCTCCCAGTTTGAAAGTGCCTTACTTCTTCAAACAACTTGTGGACAGAGAATTTGATAAGCACACATCTGAAATGCAGTGCTGCTAAACCTTTCTCTTTTTTTATTTACCTTTTTCCCTTTTTAAATTGAAGAGCATCAATGAATCGGTGTTATTTTCTTTTTTCCCTTCTCTACTTTCTTTATAAATCTTTATAGGACTTTAGACCAGGTATGATTTAAAATATGATATTATTCTAACCTTGGTTATTAGAAACAATGATTGGACATATCTATTTTATGGTTTTTAGTTTTTTTTTAGACTCTTCTAACTGATCTACGTATTATTTCTTTTAGCTAAAGGTAGATCTACAATAGCAAAATTTTCACTCAGACAGAGCTGGTGCTTTTTTTCTAGGTGCTCTTTGGATTCAAAATGTTAAGATCCACAGTAGATATAATTTGAAATAACAAAATGTGTATCTAGACTAAATGAGCTGCATGCTGGCAAATTTTATAGTTAGGACAAGTAAGGAGCTGGAGTCATTATGCAGAAATACAAGCTAACATAATGCAATCGATGTTATCTGTAGAGCTGTATTATCTTAATATTCTCACCCGTTAAGATATCCATCTGATTAGTCTGAAGATGTCACATTATTTAGTAATGCCAAATATACATCAAAATGAGGAAAGCTTATGGACGTGATTGAACTGTGATAGCATATGGTTTGTACAGTCGTTGGGCTCTTAAGAACTTAACTTCCAGCTGGGATCTGTGTAACATAAGAAACAAGGATATCACATTTCCCCCTCTCTGCTTCTGGCAGGTGTGTGCTAGAGACTGACTGCTAAATACTTTGTAATTAGTATGCCTTGGAGCAGTCACTGTCATCTTACATCTGTAACTGGAGTGAGGGCACTGTTAGCATGACTGTGTTCATTTCTTTAGTGTCCCAAGCCTATAGACCTATACAAGGCAGCCTGAAGGATCAGTGTTTGATGCATGAACCATAGGCAGACCTCAGAAATGTATCTAATTATACCAGTATCTGACTGCACTATTGTAGCAAGATGTTTTATTCATAGACAAAGATGAACTGCTATTCAAGGATAGAAAAATCTTGTATATTCTGCCAGTTCTAAAGTCCAATGCTTAATTGAAAATTAAATAGTTTGAGACAATCAATAGCTATATTTAGATTTTCAAAACTATTCCTTCACAACATGAACCACTATCATATTTCCCAGAATAAATATGATAAATAGAATAAAATGTTGGTATCATCATTCTAAGTGGATGAAAGAGACAGAGAGAGAAAGACAAATTTACTTCTTAGATATAAAGTTAAATAATTTTCTGGAAATGTGTAGGAGTATCTGTAGCTTTCACAATCTTTACTGGGTCCCAGGCTTTTTTAGAGTCATTATGTAGGTGTTGCTCATAATGTTTTAATTTATTGAAAAAGATACTTCTCCCTTGTGGTGGGTGTACAACTGAAAGCTACAATAATTGCTTCTGACAAATTGGTAAGCTTTATTTTCTCTTGGTTTAATCCACAATACCTATTTTAAAGCTATCTGTACCAATTTGAAGTTATATGCCACAAATATGTATGAGCATTTATGCATCAGCCATTCCTCAAGCAAAATCCAGAGGAAGGGCCCCCATCCACAACTGCAGAGCTCTGATCACAAGGGTTTCATTTGGAGATCATGGTGACTATAGGTAGTTGTTCGTAAAACAGAGGTGATTTAGCTTCTCTTTCAGAGTCAGTGACATAGAAAGTGGATCTCAGAATCAAATGGCTTCAATTGAGTGCTTCAAATATACCTTAAAATTGTACTCCAAATTCAATTTGCAGCACCTAACAGCTGATATTGTGTAACTTGACAAGATACACATCTTAGCAGGTAGATCACCAATTTCTTTGCTCTTCTTCATAAATGTTTTACAACCAGATGAAGATGCATCTTGTGTTATCGCTTCATCACCACCAGACATGGAATCTCATCCTGAAATACTTTCGTCACACCTTATAGCTGAGGTTATGCCTCTTAGAGTCACTTCTCACCATAGAATGCAGTCTTGAGTTCATTTTTCTAACGTCTAATGAAACTTGAACTGTAGCTGTTATCCAGGGGGTAATCCAACTGATACAAATAAATGTTTTGGGGGAGATATTTTCTACCTAATTTTTCCTTCAATGTTTTGGTGTTTAATAAAGCAGTGTTCTTAAATTAAGTTCTTACATAGGTACTGAAAAAAAAAAAAAGAAAAAAAAAGAGAGAGAGAGAGATTTCTCAGAATATCTGAAGGAATGGTTCTTAAAAAGTAATCACTTTCTGTTGACTTGAAAACACCTCAATAATTTTATACCTAACTTAGATCAATAGGATTTTTTTTTTTTTAAGTAGGATCTATGAGGTAGGATATTGTTACTGGAATACATTCAGTTCCTGATCTTTAGTTAGTTGAATAGACCAGATCCTGGTTTTATTTCTGAACATATCTACCTCTAGCTCTGAGAAACTGGTACACTTTTGTTTACATATAAACAATGTGCTATGAGAAGACTTTTCTTATGGTTGCACTTTTATACTTATCAAAAAACTTCTTAATCTCCACCTTGATAAACTTAATAGAAGGAGTACCTTTGGTCTCTAGGGCAGGTTTTCCAGGCCCTGGATGGCTGCTGCTAAAAGTGCTTTAACACTGGGAGTTGGAAATTCTTATCATGTCTCAAGCCTTTATCAAAAAGACTCCTTTAATGTTCCTAAAATGTTTCAGAACTCAGAGTTCATTAACCTTCTTAAGAGGAGTGGGCATATGTGCCTGTATATTTAAGGAATGCTTTACATTAAATAGTCAATATTTATGTAAATATCTGAGATAATATCTGACAGCAGCTTGACTGTTCTTAGGCAGATAAAATTGAGATGGATGCCAGACTACTTCTGAAGTTCTGAAAGAAGCATCTAGTAAACACAATAAATGAGAAAATAGTCTGAAGAAATCTCTGAATCTAGTGTGTAATATCCTTCAAGTTATTACAGAGAATGGCACGTGGGATAGGGAAAGATAAAAGCAAACCACAGCTTTTACAGTACAGATGCTTGAAGACATCTTTGGAAGAGGAAAGACAGTGTCCTCCTTCAGTCTGAGCTGAATTTGCTATTCAAAGATCTGGCTTAGGGGAATATTCACGCAAGTTTCTGGGAGAGCTGTAAGAGTCAGAGGAGGAACCTGACCCAAGATACTCCGCATTGCCCTCTCAGGAATCTTGGCTTTCTGCACTGATTATAGAAATAAGCTATGGAGGGAGATGGGTCTGCTCTGAATAATCACCAAAAAAGAATATTCTTTTTATTCATTATTGGATAGGCTGGTGGTTTACCATTGGTCTATGTAAAGGACATTACAGAATTGCACTACCTGAGGCTATGCTGTGAAAGACATTGCATCCAGTAGGCTGAATCCCTCTCAGCTTTTCTTCCTAGCCATGTGATCGAGGTGCTGTCTCAGTCTGGATTCATTCCAGGTATTTTAGTGGGGCAGCTGTGTTCACCTCCAGTCATCCCTTTGCACTTCATGGCAGTAAGGCAGACATCACTGGAGTTGATGCAGAGAATAGGTTTGATTCTAGTTCATCTGACTGGGCAAAGTTATGTTTGCGCTCTGAAACACCTCCTCAAGGAGATCAGTTTGACAAAGTAGCATCAAAGAAGCTGATAGAACACAAAATAGCAAACACTAAAGTGTTATAAGGCAATAACAGCAAAATTTCAGAGGCACATTTCCATTCAGGTACTGATGCTTTCACTGTTTGCATGTCTGATCCCCAAACCAACCCTGTTATGTGGCTAGGGAAAAAAAAAATCTCCTCTAGTGCATGGGATACACAAATCCTTAAAAGGAAAAGTCTTAGTAAGAAAGGTTTATTGATAGTGTCTTGGGTATGCTCCTCAGGTGATATTTTCATCTGGGAGATAAATGATAATATAATACTTAGCCAAGTTCATATTTGTTATTCTTTCATTTCTTCTTTCTCTCATTTCTTGCTACCACTTTCTTCTTTTCTTGCTTGTAGCTCCTGCTTTTATACTGTCTTTAATTCCTGACACTTCATGCTCATGGGAGTCCCTGCACTTTGAGAATACTTGACATTCAGGAAAATACAGTTTATATGTTAAAAATCAATGGTGACACAATATTTAAAGCCCAAAGGCCAAACATTTGTGTTTCTTTATAGAGAGCAAGTGCTTGGAGACCAGCTTTGTGCTGCTAAGCTATAGACATCAAAGAATAATAATACCACAGTTTTAAACTCAATTGCTTGAGCAGGTTCCAGCACAGTCATGCGAGGCACTATCTGATTTTATGGATACCCTTAATACAGAGATGGATTTTTATGATTATTCTTCTTATTATTTTTTTCCTGAATTATGAACCAAATCTCTTTATCTAAAAGAAGGTCATGTCTCTGTGCTAAAATATTCAAATGAAGTCTAAAATTATAGGAAAATACTTTCTTCTTCTCATGATAAAAGATGGATTCTCAAAAAATCGTATTTTTGTTGAAGTCTCAGTTTATTCCTGGCAAAAAACGCCAAAAAACAAATTACTCTTGCAAAAAAGGGACATCAATGCAACATTGCTTTTTCTCTTACTTCCTCATTAACTGAGAACTGAAATAAAAACTATTTTAGAGATTCAGCTTCTCTAACACAAGGGGTAGTTTGTCATTTTATATCACTGTTTATGACAATTTGCTTAATATTCCAGGCAAGATTTGTAATGGTTTCAACTGTCATATTTTACTCTAATAGGCTTAATTTTGGTGTGTGGGACAAAAACACTGCAAGCCATTTATTACATCATTAGAAACTGCACTATGTACCTAGGGAATACAGTGTCATTTAGTCTGTACATTTGACCCCTGCTTGTTATTAGGTGTACTTTACTAAATCAGCAGAAGGAGATAGGTCACTAACGACTATTACCAATCTAATAATAATTATAAGGGAAAAACCATGTTACGGATGTTTTGGACATTGTTTCATATATGCTGTTCCTTAGACACTGATTTTTGATTTGCACTATTAGGAATGAACTTTCTTTGACCTGTCATGTGACATAAGTTAGACCTGTCTGATCGTTACATACTGTCCTTTCTATTGATTAAATTATTGTATGTAACTGTTTGATTGCATTTTTGTATTATTTTGATCTCATGGTAGCTCCAGAATAAATTAAAAAGAGTAGAGATAAATTAGAAATAGTGAATTTGAGAAAAAAGAAAGTCTTGACAGGTAATAAGGAGACCAACAGAGTTTATACCATATTTCGAGCCTTTGAAAAGTTATGTTAGTTCTGAGCAACACACATCACAGTAGTTTATAAGAATCTCCCTCTCACTCTGAACATAACCCATATGTGTCAGCATATGAAGAAAAGCAAAGACCTCAGCAGGGCTTGTACCTGGCTCACTAGCAAATAGTGAGTTTAAAAGAGAGAAAAAGTGCTTGGTAGCTGTGAACTAGTTGGTGAATCTTCTCTATGCTTAAGATGTCATTTGTTTAAAAGAAATGCATGAAAGAATGGAAGAAAAATCTACTCTGGACCATCAGACAGACTTTCATTCAGGAAATCAGTAGTAATTGAGAGACTGTTCAGGAGAAGTTCTATCAGTTGTTGATCTGTTATAACATGGTTATACACTACTTAGAATAACACTACTGGCCATTTTCGGAGGCAAGATACTGAATTAAATGGGACTTTTATCCAGTAGATGCTGCAGTTCTCCTCTTCTTGTGATGATTCGTGTCATAAAATAAAACCATACAAATCCATTTATTTCTACAAATTTTCAGATTTCCATTGTGTTCATTTTTTCCTTCTCTCTTTGTTGCCCTCCCTCCCTGCCCTCCCCAGTTTCTTTAAAGTGCATCTGTGCCTTTCATTCTTGTATGACAAGCAGGTTTTTTTCCCATATGTTTATAGTTATGAAAGTCCAACAACATTGAATGGGATTTCAGGGACCAGCAGTGTTTCTGTTGACATACTAAGGAAAAAAGTTGTATTCTCAGCATATTAGTGAGTATGTGGCAAAATCCTAGGAAGACAAAGGCAAATCTCAGCAGAACTGAAGTAATAACTGTATTCCTGTTTAATACTTTACATGCTAATGTATTTTCAATCTAGACACGACTGTGGACTTCACAGCAGTTCAATAGGTTTATGATGAGAAGATGGAGAAATGCAGTCCTGGTCTAACAATAAGAGGTCTCTGCAAAGCTGTGACTGGATATAAAGAGATATCCATACTGAATATAAAAGGTAATGAAGATAAAAAATCATAATGCACAACATGGGCTGATGGTGACTAGAGAAGGGGGAAAAGAAATACCAGCACTGACTGAAATTTCACTTCATTTACACAGCAAAACTCCACAGATAGGTATAATTTTTTGCTTGTTTTGTACCATCATTCTAGATTTGATATTGCTGTCCATGACAGGTTGCATCATTATAGTGTACCTTTAAGGCTCACGTCAGAGGGAGCAAGTGAAAATTAAGAGTGCTATCTGATTTTCACATACACAGCAGATTTCTTCCTGATGTGTAAAAAATATATTTCTCTGGCGAGTGGCGAGGGAAAAGGAAGTATGAGTTAGTTTACTTAATGATGTCAATGTATTTTGTTTTCAGGAATATAAGAGTTTTCCTGGAAAGAAAAGCGTTTGCAAAGGACACTGGACAAATACTTTGAAAAAGAAATTAACTGATGTTCACTAGAGAAATAGAATCCCAGGCTATTTCAGGAAGGCCCACAGCTGGAAGCAGTTGGAGACCAGGAGAGGTCTAGGGAAAGAACCCTGTATATTCTTAGACTTTCTGTTTACCATCTTTCTCAGTCATGCATTTTTGAACACTACTAGAGTCCAAAAATGTGCTGCCCACAAGCTACAGGATGTGGCCCTGTGCTGGTCCATTCCGGCCTTTCTCATGAGGTTCTTACCCCAGCATGAGAGACTTTGGAACTTGTGGAAGAGTGCAAGAAACTTTAAATAGTAGAATCACGAGGGGAAGAACAAAGCAGTTTTAAGAACAGGATCACCTTCTGAATGGTGCCCTAGGAGCAGAATTTGCATGGCTAACTTCAACATATCAACTCTGAATCCAGTGAATGGAGGAAGAGTTCAGGAAGATGTTGATGTGGGTCCACTACATAAAGATCCACTAGAGATGGAACAGGCAATAGTGTGAAGCACACATGCCAGACCCCATCTGTCTCCTTCTGTGAAACTGGGAATTGAAACTCGAAACAGGTCAATGAAACGTAGTGATCAAGCAGGGTGGGGAGTCCTCCAGGGATTAATTGCAAGGCATTGTGTGAAATACCTATCCATTCCTCAATGCATGGACCAGCATGGACCAGCATTTCAGATCCTCTTGGTCTTGGGTGAACTTGTTGACACCAAGCTCTGCATACTCAACCACTTTCTTGTCCACCTTTGCGCCGTTTCCATGCAGCAACGTTCCCTCCCCTTGCACATGGTTCACTAAAGAGCAGAAAATAATATCCCTAGAAATATGCTGGTATTCTCTTCCCATGGGACTCTTTTGCAGAGAGGTGTTACAGGATTACAGCCATCTGAACCTATACCCTGGGTGTCCTCTTTCTGGCAGGAGAACTCTAACCACTAGGCTATTATGCAAAACAGGTGCTACACCACAGTAATGATACTGCGTGAGTTAAAAATGGTTGATGCAAGCATAGCAAGTGAGATTTCCCCAGACGTGTGAGTGCAGCAGTGCCTACTTTTTGGTACTGAAGGAGCCACATGCACATCATAAATAGGCACCTCCCTTTAGTTATCCTGGAGGAAAGGACACTACTCAATGTTTGAAGAAACTCAGGTGCCCACGGTGTCTTAGGTGAGGCAAGAATTATACAAATACCTCTCCTTGCACATTTTGACAAATTTTTTAATTATTCCTTTTTTTTCTTTATTCTACCTGCCTTTTATTTTCCTTTCTGGTGCATGCTGATGTTCTCTCTCTTTCTTCAGTCAATTTGGAACCCAACACACTAATTTCTGAACCTCAGCTCCTCTTTCCTTACCACAGCAAGCATGCAGGAGCTGGCTGGCACCTCGAGTACAGGAGAACTGAAACTTGGCTCATGTGCAATTAATACTGGGAGCCTGATTAAAATTCACAAGAGCTGGGGGCGCAAAAGGCCAACTTTTCAACTGTCTCTGACTCTGAATTCACCCATTTTAACTTCATATTTACAAGATGAAAATGATTTTTTTTTTTTTACAGAGGACAGACAGATGCAGCATTAAGAAAATTGTTATTGAGTATAGTTACTATACTCCTTTACCAAAGTTGTTTTGCATATTGTTGATCACAGGCTAATTCTGCTCTAGGTTATACATAAAATCTCTCTTCCAAACACACACACACACACACACACACACACACACACACACACACTTACATAGGAGTATATTTTGCAATAGAAGACTTAGCACTCTGCTTCTTAATGAGTGGTGCTGATGGGAAATGACCCCTGCTTTCCTAAACACACAGCAATCTAATTTGAACCTGTGTGCCAATTACTGGCCTCTGTGGAGCACTTTGCTGTGAAACAATCAAGTCACAATAGGATTAGAAAGCGTTGCAGGGAGACCACAAGGGAAAGCAAACACAGGCGTAACTGCAGGTTTATTCCTTTAAATTGCCAGTAAATAGCACTGATAGCTTCCTCAGTGCCACCTAGGTATTGTTTCTATAAATCCTCTGTAGGTACAATCTAAAATGAATATAGACAAGAGTCTTTTATAGCATACCAACCTTACTCACTGAACTGGTCTGTCCTTTGGAAGATTGTAGTTGTTTACCTAAGCATCCTCAGAAGACAAAAGTAGACAAAGCAGGACAGACATCTTGGCTGCCCCAAAGAATTTTTATTTTTTTTTTAAATGCAGGCAATTGTCTTTAATATTTTGTTGCTAAATGACAATTGTCATTCCTGTAAGAGTAAACATACTTCTTTCTGGATGTGCATTCATAGATCTGGCAAATACACAAGACACCTTAAGTTTGACTAAATTAATACCTTTGTTCTAATCCTGAACCCACAGTTAAATACGTGGCCAATCTGGTATAGTTCAGCAGAGACAATACCCTGCCCAGTATCATGACTTGGTGAACTTATCTTGCTAAAATGGGATCTTCATCTATAGCTATGTCCTTCAGGTTATCTCCTTGCAGTTCTGCCTTATTCTGCTTGCTCATTCTAAAATAGAAAATGGTTTGCTGTTTGTTTTGTGCAAGACATTTTTGCCAATGATGGATTTTTTTTTTCTTTTAATTTGAAAATAACTGTATCATATCAAGTAAGAACTCAGAAATGGTACTTCTTAAATAGGTGAGAGGCTTTTAACCACCTAATCTCCTGGCTCTTGACTTCCTGGTAGGAGGCTTCTTGTGTCTGGAACCTGCTGTATCCACACACACATCCCCAGACACCACATTCTTGAGTTTGCTTACTGCACCAGCTCTTCCATGTACCAGGTCATATTTGCAGCCATGTATAGGTAGCTGACTCCAGCACTAGTCAAAATTAAATCCAGCTATTTCTGTGAAGGCAACATATTGAAGGAGATTTTGAGGGGCAAAGGGAAAGCAGAAAAGTGACAGAATCCTCTCTTAGCCCAAGTTACAGAGATGCTGCATACATATTCCACAGGCATTAACACAACATCCATTCAGGCTACATTAGAGATACTAGTCCATCATGCATTAAGACTTTTACCACCAGACTTGTACAGCTCAGTACATGCATTTGTGCCCATGCCCTGGGCCCTAGCCTGACAAGCCTTTTGACACTTAGATTTGTGTTCAGCTTGAGACATAAGCAGACGTGCCTCCCCCTGTGGCAGGCAACATATTCACTGCTGAAGGTAGGAATTCAGATCACAGAATGTTCAAGTTCCTTCACTAAGAGCAAGGTTGGAAAGGGAACTCTCAAATTCAGATGGGAAGAGCTGAAGAGCAGCATCCATCTACACAAGTTGCATCTCTGACAACAGATGGCAAGTTTGAAAATTGAAGGCTGAGTAAGGGCAAAGAAAGTTTAAGTCCTGGAGGTAGAAAAGAAGTAAGCCTGTGAGATGAAATGTTTGCAAGGGATGGAACAGAAGGAAGACACTTCTGAGTATAAGGAAAAGCATTCTGGTCTAAGATAATCCCTTTGAGTACAGACAGTTCTGTCCCATTTTATTCCTCTTCTGTCTCTGCAACTCTAGGAAACTATTTATACACCATCACTGTCTTGTTAAGCCTGCCAGAGAAGGATTGCTATGGACTAATAATGTGCTAACTGTATCAAATCCTTACACTTTCTGGATTTTGGAATGCTTGACTTTTCAACCCTAAGAATAGCCATTCCCCAAATTCTCAGTACACAGTGTCTGCAGAATATTAGTTAGCTGTGGCACAACTCCTATACTGTGAACTGTCTGTGTAAATGATTCAAAAGCCAAAATACAACCAGACAGTGAAGATACATCCCCTCTATTGTGACGTGCATGTGGTTCTTGTTGCTTCTTCTCTTGTACAGTGGCCTCAAATTTATTTTGTGTAGACAACTTCTTCTCTAAAATATTTTTGCTCACAGATTGGAATGTACCTACATAACACGACTTGCAGTTATTTCTAAATAGTTCCCATAGGTAAGGACACTTGATATGAGGTCATGAGGCCACCTAACTTAACTGTACAGACTATTATGTCCCTCTTTCAGGTGTCAGTCAGAGAAGAAGATCAAGAAGACTGTAGTTGCTAATATTGTCAATGAATAATAATCACTATGTAAGTGGCATGAGCTATGACTGTCTCTGTCCTCTGTGGAGAGATTTCTTCAGTTCAGATATGCATAATCAACTGTGCTTGACTATGTCATGTTTGGAGTACCCATACTTTCTGACTTGCTATGTGCCAAAATAGTGAGAAAGTGGCCCTGGAACTTATCTTTCTCTATACTTCTACCACTGCACCTGAGGTGTTACATAAAATCTACTGTGCGTCCATGGCAGCTACCTTTTGAGCTCTCACAGCCCTTCTGTGTCCAGTCAGAAGCACATGCTGTAGCCCTGGTTGAATACTGTGAAGATTTCCAGTGTCAGGTGAGTCAGAGAAAGCAGCTCTGACAGACCCAGTGACTAATTGTTGTGTGTTGTCTTCTAAAATTTACAAGGATGCCATCAAGAATGCAGAGCAAAGCTCTTCACAGTGCTGCATGATGAAAGGACAAAATGAAATGGGCATAAGCTGAAGAAAAAGAACTGCTCAGACTTCATATAAGGAAAGACTTGATTCCCATGAAGACATTCAGGCAATGGAGCATGTTTCCCAAAGAGGTTGTGTTGTCTTTGTCCTTGGAGGTTTTCAAGACCTGATTGGACACAGGCCTGAGCAACTTGGTGACCTCAGAGATGCTTCTGCTTTGAGTAGGAGTTTGGAATAAAAAGATTCTAAGGTACATTTCAATATGAGTAGGTCTGTGAATCTGTGACTGGTGCTTTGACTGATTGCAAAGTAGTAATTCCAGTTTACTCTGTGATTCCATATGGTTTATAATACGTATGTATATCAATACCAGACTGAACCTCAATTAACCTATCTGTTCAGAGTAGTATGTACTAATTTCCTGTCTATCTTTGCAAATCATAACATTATTGAAATAAAGACAGTTCAGTTTGGAAAAAAATCAGCACAAAATAGATCATACACAAAAAGTGGTCTTGCTGGGTTGAGTCTTCTAAAACTATGAATATTTGATCTCTTAATTGTATCTGTGCCTTGAATGACATTTAAAAACCTCTGATTTTATTAAGTTTCATCTTAATAATTTAATTAGATAAAACCAAGATAAGAGGTTTAGTAACATACATTTTGAAATTAATGAGCTGAGTGCCAGAGGATGAACTATATTACCCACTTCAAGTGCACATACAACATTAATTAATATAGTCTAGCTTTGTTTTAAGAGCATTTGATAATCTGCTATGTGCAGTACTTGCTTCCATTTTAAAAAGAGGGGCCAGAGAAAAGAAATAAAGAAGTCAAGTTCATGCAGTCAGTGTAGAAAGAATTATATACTTTTTTTTCCATGAGTATTTCAAGAACAGAAGGAATATAAGCCTCAGAAGCTTAGAAGCATTTTTAATTTTACCAGAGATGTAAGTTAAAATTAAGACTTTCCTTTGTAATATTGCTTTTCTTTGAGAGGAGACACAGTAGAAAATCTGAAAGAAGGGTGTTGTTGTCATCAATAAGAAAAAAATATTTCAAACTGTTTGACCAAAAAAAAAAAAAAAAAAAAAAAAATAAAAAAGAAAAAAAAAAAAAAAAAAAAAAAAAAA
>VXBX01005992.1:552708-629387 GCA_013400415.1 Scytalopus superciliaris | reverse complement strand
TTTTTTTTTTTTTTTTTTTTTTAATTATTTTTATTATGAGCATGGATTCACTTTCCCCATTCCTTATGCATTACTAGAAATCAGGAACTAAAATGAAAAAAAATAAAATGAAAATGAGGGACAATCTGATTTTTCTCATATTTCCACACATGTAGTTTGTATATTCTAGCACACACACACACACACACACACACATTTATATAATGGCTGTCTCATTCTGGCCAAGGCTGCCCTTGGCAGCAAGATGTTTCATACCCAAACCTGATACGCATGTAGGTGTCAGCTACAGTATTTATGGTATCAACAAGTGATAGGAGACTTATGTGTCCCAAACACTATGATTTTTCCACACTTTAGATGTTAAAGGGATGCTTTAAAATACTGCAATTCTGGTGTAATCTAAATGAAATTTTAATGTTCTATTTCATTTGCCTACTTTCTTGTCACATACCATGTTAGTAACTGAATGGGAAAAAGAAGGTGACGCATGGGGTAGGAAGTCGTCCAGGGGACTGTGTGATAACCAGCTGAACTCACTTCCCTGCTTGTTTGCATTTTCAGGAAAACTTGATTGATTGTGTGGATAACTTGTCTTGATGAGTTATGGCAGGGGGTGAGAAAAGAGTCATGACTGCTTGGATTGCACATGAAAATTGAAGGCACTTGTGCAACTGAGTTCCATGGACTCTGTAAAATGAAGGATGGTCTAAAATTGACAGCTTCTTCCTTGTAGAAGTGATCCTGTCGGTCATCTTAAAGTTTACCCCATCAAACATGAGGTAAATTTTGACCACAGAAAAATGCATTTACATTCTTAATGGAATTTGCAGTCTCACAGAGAATTTGCAAAGCCCTCCCATATACAGAATACAATAAGCACAGTTTGTCATAACAAAATGCCCATTTTGAAAAACTT
Organism: Scytalopus superciliaris; assembly: GCA_013400415.1. Classification (NCBI taxonomy): domain Eukaryota; kingdom Metazoa; phylum Chordata; class Aves; order Passeriformes; family Rhinocryptidae; genus Scytalopus; species Scytalopus superciliaris. The sequence goes on along the minus strand of VXBX01005992.1, from coordinate 628,471 downwards.
AAAGAAGTGTTAAGTGCTGTCCTGAAACAAGAGAATAGGGCACATTTTTATTGTAAAACAACTTTTGTTCCTTACTGATGCTGTCTTTCTCAAGGTTTTGAGGAAGCAGCCAAAATATTCTAGGACTCCTCTTTTAGGGAGGTTCTGCCTTAAGAGATGTTTAATACCATGCATCCCCTCTATAATAACCTGGGGAGTAGAGCACCGTGTGTAATCAAATTGAAAGTATGCTGAATTCACTAGAATTGTCACCTGCTGAACACATATGGAGAAGAAAGGTTCTGTGACAGGACAAGGTCTGTCTGGTCTTAGGTCTTTGGTGTGATTTCTTTAAAAGAAGGAAAACAACTAACACATTAACAAGAAATTCTGAAATCACCAAGATAAAAATAGCCCCTTCTAATCAAGCCAGAAAAAAACTTCCTGTTTTGTAAATTTACTCTGTACCTGTATTTACCATTATTTGTAAACAGTAAATATCTTTTAAAGACTTTTTTTTTTGTTTTGGTTTTAAATTTATGTACTAAATAATGCACCCTTACTTGGGGAATTAATGCTGTGTAGATTTATTGCAAATAACATTAAAGAATAAGTATAACCATTTACATTTTAAATAAGGTTGTTACGCTAAATATAATTAGAGCATGTGTTGATATACTTTTTCTAAATACTGTCAGCAAAAAGCCTCCCTGAAAAGTAATATGACATTCCACTTTAGACAACTGAATGCTTCTGTTTCAGAGAGAGGATACTATTCAGGCAAAAAGGTCAACACTATGTCTCCTGAGATGCTTCAACTTCAATTGTTTTAATAAAACACTTGAGTAAGTTGGTGATATTGTTTGGTAGTATTCAACTAGGATTCTAGGAAACATCACTAGGAAACCTCATACTGTGGTACAGCCCTCAGACTATTATCCATTACTGCTCTTCCGCATGGTTGACAATGAAGGCACAATGCACTACACAAAGTTTCAGTTGCCCAAGGAATTAGTCAATGGGCCCCATGGGAAACTGCCCTCAGGGATAAGGGAGCAGAACAGGAGCTGGTAGGTCTTTCAGAATGCTTTCCATAGAGTGCAAGAGCTCTCGATCCCTAGATGTAAGAAATCAGAAAAGACAGGCAAGAGACTGGCATGGCTGAGTTGAGACCTGTTGTCAAACTAAAAGGAAAGAAAGAAATGCACAGACAGTTGAAGCAGGAACAGGTGTCCTAGGAAGAATATAGGGATGTTGTTTGTTCTGTAGGGATGGGATGAAGAAGGTGAAGTACAGCTGGAGCTGAACTTGGCAAGGGACACAAAGAATAACTAGAAGGTATGTCAGACAAAAAAGGAAGGTCAAAGAAAGACTATCCCCCTCCCCCAAGGGTGGCAAACTGATAACAACAGACAAGGAGAAGGCTGAGGTACTCACTTCTCTTTCCACACCCCTGGGATGATGGATGGACTGCAAGACAGGGACTGGGGAAGCAAGGTCCCTCCCACTGTAAGAGAAGAGCAGGTTCATGATCATCTGAGGAATGTGGACATATATATGTCTGTGGAACTGGCAAGATGCATCCCAAAAGTCTTGGGGGAATTGGCTGATGTATCTGCCAAGCCACTTTCTATGATATTTGAAAAGTCACAGCAGTCAGATGAAATCCATGGCAGTTGGGTGAAATCTCTGATGACTGGAAAAAGGGAAACTGTGCACCCATCTAAAAAGGATAGAAAGGAGGACCCCGGGAACTATCAACATGTCAGCCTCACCTTTGTGCCTGATCCTCCTAGAATCTCTGCTCAGGCACATGGAGGACAGGGAGGTGATTCAAGTGAACAAGCAAGACTTCACCAAAGGCAAGTCCTGCTTGACCAATGTAGTGGCCTTCTGTGATGGAATGACATGACCCAGCAATGTATGTTTGCAGCCCAGAAGGGCAATTGCATCCTAGGTTGCATCAAAAGCAGCATGGCTAGCAGGTCAAGGGAGGTGATTCTGCCCCTCTACTCTGCCCTCATGAGACTCAACCTGGAGTGCTGCATCCAGCTCTGGGGTTCCCAGCATAGGAAAGATATTGACCTGTTGCAGTGGGTCCAGAGGAGGGCCACCAAGATGATTAGAGGGATGGAATACCTCTCCTGTGAAGACAGGTTGAGAGAGTTGGAGTTGTTCAGCATGGAGAAGGGAAAGCTCTGGCAAAACCTAACAGCTTTTCAGTACCTAAAAGGGGTCTATAAGAAAGCTGGAGAAAGTCTTTTTAGCAGGACCTGTAGTGATAGGAGAAGAGACACTATTTTTAAACTGAGATTTAGACTAAATATATGTGGAAGAAATTTTTTACAATGAGGGTGGTAAGACACTGAAACAGATTTCCCAGGGAAGTTGCAGAGGCCCCATCCCTGGAAGTGCTCAAGACCACATCAGACAGGGCACTGAGAAGCTCAGTCTAGTGGAAGAAGTCCTTGATCATGGCAGGGGGTTGGACTAGACAACCTTTAAAGGTTCCTTCCAACCCAAGTTATTCTATGATTCTAACTAAAGGCCAGGTTAAGTGCCAGCTTCTCTGTGGTGGTTTCTAATGTTGTGGAATTAAAGAACAGGTCAATGCTGGCTGAGTTATCACAAAAAAAGGATGGATTTTCAGGTTTTCAAGTGTTTGGAAATGCTTTCAGTGTTTAAATGTCCTGAATTCCGAAGTGTAGATTCAGATCCAAATTTCATGAATGATGTAAAATCTAAGGGTTGCTCTGTTATCTGATCTCTGGAACGACAGCTGAACATTAGTTTTATTATAGGCTTGAAAATGCTTTTCCTTTGTCAGATTCTCAACCAAACTACAATTGCCATTGAAGCAAAAGCGTGGGGGTTTAGGTATCTCGCGTAAGAGATTCAAACTAATAATTTAAGTAAGTAAGTCTCATTGCTAAAAGGACTACAAAGAAATAAACAGATAATTTTTCAATCTAACAGAGGGAAAAAAATCTGTTTGTCTCACACATTCAGCTCTGCAATAAGCATTCCGTCATGCTAGAGAGAATTAACTTTGCACTCTAATTGGTGTTGTCTGACGTGGCTGTGGTGATCTCAATTCAAAACACCATATCTTTTTGGGGAAGCACAGATTTAGATGCAGTGAACCTTAATCACAGGAGGAAGTTCAGACCTAAGCAGCAGGATTTCAGGATTTTCTGGATTATCTCTTGGCTTCGGTAGAAAACTAAAACTATTCTATAGACCAGTGTATAAACTTTGTCAGCACTGATGTATAGGAGCAGCAAACATGAGAACAACCCCTGATGAACATAACTTTCTGATCTTACCTGCGGACCAATTTTACATTTGAACGAAACAGAAATAACTGCTGTTAATTTCAGTGGAAACTATTCCAGGTTATACCGTGGTTGTAACTTGATCCCTGCTATGAGCTGAAGTACTGAGACACAATTTACTTTTTACACTTAGTGCCAAATCAACAGAAGTTATACTGTTTATATGAATCAACAGAAATTACACTATTTGTGTGCCCCTTAGATCAGCTACCAACACCATTTACACAATTGCTATACTTGCAACAATGACCTTTAAACCTTCCCTTCTGGGTCAGTCTTCATTCCTCTGCATTTACTGAACAAGGCAAAAATAGTAGTTACCTCACAGTTTATTTGCATATAGATTTATTTATTGATTTGCCAGAGGTAGCTGACAAGAAGCAGTCTCACCGACAGATAAATTGAATTAGTCCTCTGTACTTTTTGTTTAGCAGGTGTTGCCACTTTAAACAGTTAGGGGGTTTATTGCCTCTTCCAATATTTTGCAGATCTCTTATACTCCAGCAGTTTATCCTTTATTGCATGAACAAAACCTTTATTGTATATCTTCAAAGTATTTAAGATAATACAAACAAATAAGCAAAACAAACATAACATTTACATACTGCTTAGCAGAACCTTATTAATACCTAGTTATAAGATGTCTATTGTACAATAACGGGCCAAATTTCAATATTTGCATCCTTTTCTAGGTTCAGTTCTAATTGAATGCAGTGTGTTTTCCTTAAAAAAGTCTCAGTAAAATGCTGGGTTATGATCCCTTCTGGCTAATTGAATCAGTGCTTTCCAGTAAGTAATCAGAGGCTGACAAATTGGTTCCAAAGAAATGAATACCTTATCTTAATAGGAAAAGAAATCTCTCTCATAGTCTGTTGTGAATAACTAAGATCAATTAGTAAATTGGAAAAAGGTGTAGCATTTGAAGATTTTTAAGGTGCTGCACCTGTGTTGGGGTAATCCCTGGTATCAATACAGGCTGGGGGATAAGCAGCTTGAGGAAAGTTCTGTTGAGAAGGACTTGGGGGTGGTGGTGAATGAGAGGCTGGATGTGACCCAACAATGTGCACTTGCACCCCCAGAAAGACAATTATGTCCTGGGCTGCACCAAAGGCAGTGTGGGCAGCATGTTGAGGGAGGTGATTCTGCCTCTCTACTCCATTCTGGAAAGATCCCAGCAAGAGTGCTGCATCCAGCTGTGGGGTTCCCAGCACAAGGAGGACATCAGCCTCTTGGAGCAAGTCTAGAGGAGAGCCACCAGGATGATTAGAGGAACCAAACACCTTTTCCATGAGAAAAGACTGAGAGAATGTGGTTTGTTCAGCCTAGAAAGAAGAAAGATTAGTGATGACTTAATTGTGGCCTTCCAGTACCTGAAGTGAGCCTACAAGAAAGGCTCAAGTGGAGAGAAACTATTTACTAGGACATGCTCTGGTACGACCCCACCTGGAGCACTGCATTCAGCTGTGGGGTCCCCAGCACAGGAAGGACACTGCCACTCTCCTGGCTCTTGCTGGTGGGTTTTGTGGTAGGTGTGTATGGTTGGTTTGGTGTGGGGGGTTTTTAGTTTTTTGGGATTTGTTTTGTGGGGTTTTTTTGATTGTTTGCTTGTTTTGTTTTGATTTGATTTTTTTTTTGTTTTGTTTTCTCTCCAGCTCAACTAGATCCAGTAATAGTTTCCAAATGATGCAAAGCCATTGCTGCTGCTGCAAGCAGGAGTGTGCAAACCCAGACAGAATTCCCCAGGAAGAATGCAGCTGTCCAGGTTACTGGCTACAGGGAGTCTCTGAGCCTGGCATAAGTACAGTGTGAATGACTGTGTACAGTGTGATCAGGTGAATGATTTGCTCTGTTTAGTAGAAGAGCTTAAGGAAGAAGCAGAGAGGCTAAGGAGTATTAGGGAGAGTGAAAGGGAAATAGGCTGGTGGAATCACACCCTTTAAACCCCAAAAGAAGTTCAGCAGAAGTCAGAGAAACTCTGCCCCTCTTGCCATTAGGAAGATGGAATGGACCAAGCAGATGCAGGGGAATGGAAACAGCTCCCTGAATGGAGAGGTAAAAGAACCCTCTCCTGACCCTCACTACCTCCCGAGGTGCTTTTAAAGAATAGGTATGAGGCCCTGGATCTAGATGGTCAGGAAGGTGACATTCAACAAAAAGATCTGTCTGGAGTGTCTCCTGTTTGCAACCCATCTATTAGACAGATCACAACTGCAGCTATTAAGTAAAAAAAGAAGGGTAATTGTAGTCAGTGACCTTCTCCTGAGGGAAACTGAGGGCTCTGTGTGCCAACTGGATCCATCCCATAGGGAAGTCTGCCACTTTCCTAGGGCCTGGGTGGAGGATATTAGCAGGAGACTCCCTGAGTTAATTCAGCCCTCTGATTATTACCCACTGTTGGTAGTCCAGGTTGGCAGTGATGAGATTGATAACAGAGGTACAAAGGTAATTAAAAAGGACTTTCAGGTTTTGGGTCAACGAGTTGATGGGACAGGACAACAGGTGATGTTTGCCCCAATTCCTGCAGTAGCAGGGATGAATGAGGAGTAGGAAAACCCTTTTCATCAATAGATGTCTAAACGGTTGGTGTCACTAGTAGAATTTTGATTTTTTTTGATCATAGGGAAATTTTTATGGTACCAAGCCAGCTCGAGTTGGATGGGCTTCATCTATAGCAAGGGCAAAAGAACCTAGCATATACATTGGCAGGGCTGATCAAGAGGGCCTTAAACTTGGAGGGGGAAGGGGTTGAAACTAGGTTCTCCAGAGATAAGCCTAAGGGTGAGCCTGAGTTAGGAGTGAAATCAGCAACCCAGCTGAAGTGCATGTACACCAATTCATGTAGTATGGGAAACAAACAGGAGGAGCTGGAAGCCATCATGCAGCAAAAAAGCTATGATGTAGTCACCAGCACGGAAATGTGGTAGGGTGACTCGCATGACTGGAATGTTGCAATGGACGGCTACATGCTCTTCAGAAAATTAGGTGAGGTAGAGGGGTGGCTCTGTATGTTAGGGAGTCTCTTGACTCTGTAGAACTTGGGGTCAGTGACAATAAGGTTGATTGCTTATGGGTCAGAATTAGGGGGAAGGTCAACAAGGCTGACATCCTGGTGGGAGTCTGTTACAGGCCATCCAATCAGGATGAAGAGGATGATTTCTTCTTCTACAAGCAGCTGGTGGATGCTTCAAAATCACCATCCCTTGTTCTTGTGGGTGACTTTAACCTGTCGGATGTCTGCTGGGAACTCAACACTGTAGAGAAGAGGCAGTGTAGATTACTAGAGTGTATGGAGGATAATTTCCTATTGCAGCTGATAAATGAACCTACCAGGGTTGGAGGCCCATTAGACCTGCTCTTTACAAACATGGAAAGGCTGGTGGGAGATGTGGTGGTCAGAGGCCATCTGGGGTACAGTGACCACGCAATACTCAGTGAAGTAAGGAAGGATATCAACAAAACCTCTACCCTGGACTTGTGGAGGGAAGACTTTGGCCTATTCAGGAGGCTGGTTCAGAGAGTACTTTGGGAAACAGCCCTTAATAACAAAGGGTTCCAGGAAGGATGGACATACTTCGAGAAAGAAATCTTGAAGGTGCAGGAACAGGCTGTCCCAGTGTGCTGAAAGGTGAGCTGGCGGGGGAAACAACTGGCCTGGATGAACAGGGAGATTTTGCAGGAAATTAGGAAAGAAAAGTGAGTTTTATTGCCTTTGGAAAAAAAGGGAAATTTATGTTAGACATTAGGAAGAAATTCTTTACAGAGACAGTGATCAGACATTGGAGTGGGCTGCCCAGGGAGGTGGTGAATTCATCATCCCTGGAAGTATTTAAGAAGAGTGCCATGGGCTAATTGACAAGGTGTTGTTGGGTCATAGGTTGGACTTCATGATCTCAAAGGTCTTTTCCAGCCTGGTTGATTCTGTGATTCTGTGACATTGACCTATTGGAGCAAGTCCAGAGGAGGGCCACCAAGATGATTAGAGGGATAAAGTGCCTCTCCAATGAGGAAAGGCTGAGAAAATTTGGTTAGATCAGCCTGGAAAAGAAAAGGCTTCTGGATAACCAAATTGTGNGGAGAGAAAACACCTCCTCCTTCGGTTTATATACACCTGATTACGTAAAGAGATGGGATGGAATACTTCCTAGATCTTGACCCTGGTTACCAAGGAAGGCCTACAAAAAACAACCCATCACACTTCCAGTGCCTGAAAGGGAGTCTAGAAGAAAGATGAAGAGAGATTATATACAAGGGCTCGTAGTGACAGGAAATGGGGGAATGGATTCAAACTGAAAGAGAACAGGCTTAGATTAGATATTAAGACAAAAATCATTACTGTGAGGGTGACGAGGCACTGGAACAGGTTTTCCAGAGAAGTTGTGGATGTCTCACCCCTGAAAGTGTTCAAGGCCTGGTCAGCCTAGTGAAGGGTGTCTCTGCCCACAACAAGGGGCTTGGAAATAAGTCATCTTTAAGGTCCCTTCCAACAGAGGCTATCCTACAATTCTATGATTAAAAAGTGTTAATTGGTGCCAATGTAATTTAATGATGCAGAAAAAGTTGTACAATTTGAAAGATGAAATATATCAATATCTGCCCCCAATGCAACTTTATACATTTCCCTCCTTTTCTTCTTTTTAAGAAATAAATTATTGCTGTTTGTAGGAAGCAACTCGTTTTCCTAACCCATGAGTTTTAGTAGTCATTAGGTAGTGATATTTTCCTGAGTAGTTTTCCAGAACATGATGACCATGGTTAGAGTAAATATAAATAAAATTCAGGATATTGTTGTACTATGTTTGCACTAAGTACCCATTTCCTCAGCTCTCTTCTGCATGTTGGTGGTGCCAGTTAAACAATGAATCATGATTTTGTATGACTACAGACTAAAACTGAATCAGGTGCATAAAGCTGGTAGTTCTTGCTGAGAAAACCTCATGGCCTAATCTTTATGTACAAACTTCTGTGTTTGGCTGTCTTGTAAAAACTGAGGACTAAATTTCCTTTACTTGCATCCAGGCCTTAAACTGATGCAACACACTGACAGCTGGAAATTAAAGACAGAAAATTTGTATTGAATGCTAAGGTTTAAGGCAAAAAACATGGAAAAAATTTTGTTGCCCATATATTTAATAATTTACCCTTTATCATTTACTTGTTAACTTTTTCAGCTATTCAATGTGAAGAATTTTCACAGGGGCAAAAGAGACAGAGCAGAAGTCAGGCTATGGAGCTGATTTCCAAGGGATAGGAGTAACAAAAGCACATCAGTGTTTCATGAGACTACTGGCTTTGGAGAATGTGCCAAAACTCAGCGAAGTTCAGTGACTGCTTGGGGATATATTTGTCTCAATGTTCCATCAAGGTGAACTGAGTCAGCAGATCTGGAGTCAACATCAATTTTCAAAAACCAGAGCTTGACATAACTTCTCACGACTCTGTGTGCTGTTTAAGATGTCAACACTTATATGGGAATGACAGTTTTTATTCTTCTGTAGGCTGCATGTCTTGTTCATCTAAAATATCCCTGGCTTTATTGTTTAACTGACAGGCAATGGACTGGAGTTGGCTTAAAATTTGGCAAAAGAAAGGGAACCCCTGGCTAGCCAGGCACCCCTCCTTCTCTGCTCATTTCCCAAACCTTTGGGCCTGGTGGTACCACCCATATCTTGCAATTACTGGATACCACTTCCCATGTTGCCTGGGCATGTGGTAGATACTACCAAAGCTGTAAAATAAACATGATAAAAATTATGCTTGTACATCTACAAAAATCAGAAGGTGGCTCTAGGCATCAGTATAAAGAACAGAAAAATTCCAGGATCAGATGAGGAGGAGGTGCACATTGTCCAGTTTCTAGTTCCGAATTATGGTACTTAGGGCAGAGCATACAAAGAGCATGAGCAAGTACCTATGCTTTATGCAGAATGTGACCTCAGCCTTCAGCAAACTGCAATTCAGGTTCCTCATGAAAACTATAACTGAAAGTACTTTACTTAATTTTTTCTTTTTTTTTTTTTTTTTTTTCCCCAAGATAAGTCACTGACCTAATTAACTTGCTCTCTATCCAAGTTCAAGACAGTGTTCACTGCCAGAGACTACACTATCTGTTTAAACTTAGTGGGATACGTCCTTTGTGCTGAAACTGGACGTTCTCATTCACCATTTATCAAAATTAGGTTGCTATTTGCAACATACTGGAGCATACCTATGGAGAGTTAATGCCCTGGGAGATGCTGTCAGGACCATTACACTGGATTTGGTCATAGGCACTGCCATCTTCATTCACCTGTTTTGAAAAAACAGACCCTATCTCATGTCTTTCAGCATCTTCTTTAGTCAACACCTGTGGGAGTGACCCTAAGCTCAGTGAAGCTGATGAAAATAATTTTACACGACTTTGTGTTAAACCTTTGAAGCTGACATCTGTTCATATTCAAGGTGAGACATAGCTGTGACCATGTGTTTGAAGGCAGAGACAGACTGATTTCAATTTACTAGAGCTTGAAATTACTGTAAAGAACTAGAGGAAAAACTAGTAAGTCCTGAATTCATTAAAAAAATGAGCAGCTGTCAGTGTTTTAAAAGAGATTTTAAAAAGCAGTAGTTACCTGTTTTTAATGGCCCAATGAATTTTGAAAAGGAAGTAGTTATTTCTCTAGGCAGCAGTGCCCACAAGGTGTGTGATTTAGAATGGTTCAGAAGTACTCATAATGCCTTCCAACTTTGTGAAGAGGATATGAATCCCACATCCCAAGGAATAAACCCAAGGAACCCTCATCACTGGGATTTTGGCTCTTCTAAAATGGAGCTCACTAATCTCCTCCAATAAAGTTGTTCTGCTTTGTAAAACTAATGAACTGTTTGCTAAGGCAGAGGCTTCAATGCTTGTCTCCCATATCCCTGATGAGTTCTGTAAATGCTGGGTTATAGAGTCAAATTCTCCCTTGTGCTTTAGCCCAATTAACTTTTAATTATTTTTTGAACAAAACAAACCATTTTAGAACCAATGATCAAACTGAGTATTTACAATACTTTAATAAATATTTTCGTATTGCTCTTACTGATCTGAGAAGTCAGATAGAGAACAAGCTGTAGTTTTTGGTGATTTTGTGGAGGATTCCAAGCAAAGAAACTCAAGTTTTTAACAAGCATCTTTTACAATGGCATTTATACCTAGTGAAATGCTGCTAATAATATTTAGGCTTCAATCCTGCAAAGACCTGGCTCTTTGCCAAGTCCTGAAGACATGAAACAGGGCTTGTATGCAAGGAAGTCTGTCTGTTTTTCCCAATTATATCTGCAGTTCTAATGAAAGATATGACTTCTCATTACAAACTTTTCCTTGTTTAACTCTAGGCTTTGAAAGTAGTCTCCTTGGGTTTAATTACAGCATGTAAATTTGAGCATAGATATCACTGTTCACAGGATCAGGGCCTCAACAGTTATCAGGGCAGGTCAGGTATTAAAAATTGTCATAATTCCTTAGCACTGTTCTGAAAATGCATTGATGTGCTCTGTCATATTTTCACGTGCAGTTATCCAATATCTTTCAATAAAAAGAGGTATCCTACTTAGATGGATTAGTGGAGAACCAGGAAAATTAAGCCCAGGATGACACAGTAGGTGGTGGAGTACAGGTCCTGGACTGCCAGTCTGAGCCCCACATGCTGTGGGTGGACACTGCATTTTCAGACTTATCATCTGCCCTTCCAGTCTTCCTTCGCAAACACTGGCAGTCCTCAGACTCAGCCTTAAATGTAGGCTTTCAACAGCTGGAACTTCTCCAATTTAGCACTCTTTTTCACACAACAACTCTTATTTTTGAGTATCGATGTGCAGAGTTAGCCTCTCTGGTGCCAGCTCAATTCCTACTCAATTCCTGCTATTTAAAGTTTTGATTATAGTTAAGTGCTATTTAGGACTTCCGGTGAACCTGTAAAAATCCTCTTAATCATTCTGATCTGGCTGTATATTGTTCACAGCTCTGATTAAATGCAGTGCCATGTGTACTGTTTGAGCATGTAACTGCCAATCCACATGTAAGCATAGTTTTACATACATACATGGGCATATGCAGTGCACAAAGTATATGAAGGCACAATTATGACCTCAAAGAACATCACCTTATTGCAAAAGAAGTAACAGTGTGTAGCTCGTTCTGTTAGAACAGTCAAAACCACAGTGTTTGGTCATCAGAATTAACTTGATGGCTCCATTCCATTTCTCTTGAATAATTGTCTAATAATAGGATTCATCCAAATCATTTATCAGACTACTGGCCCAATTCCAGTGCTCCTAGCAGTTCTGTGTTAGGACACATTTGAATCAGTTTGCAGACAGTCAATACTTACTTTATATGATTTTAAATTGTGATAATTTCATTTTGGGCTCGCTTGCAGATCTTGTAGTACAGATCAATATATTTGACCATTATTTCTCATCAAAGCACTCTAATTCCTTTCTACCTTGGAAAGACTAAAACAAACAATTAGCAACAGATAGTTCAGCTTGTGTATTATATATACTGTTTTGAGGTTAAGATTGTTTCATATTGAGGAGTTCAGATGTTTTAGGCCAGGAAAAGCACACAGAAATTGAAATTAGATCTTCCAAGTTCTCAGTTGTTACATCTCAGGTAAATATGTTTGTACGAGTCTTCCTCTCATATTGTGGACTTTTCTTTCACAGAAGGATAGGGAGGACCTAACATGTTTTATACTGGCACGCATTAGAATAATGGGGCAGAATTTAAATGCCTTGAACCCACAAAAGAATAATTTCAGCTAGATTTCTCCATTGGGGGTGTGTCTACTTTTTCCTTCATGTCTCCTTTTCTCAGTACTCTGTGTGGGAATGGAGAACAGACTATTAGACTGAGACCTGACAAAGAAGATTGCCAGTAAAACTACTATTGCTTTCAGCTGTGTGAGGTTGATTGTAACAATATACTCTAAAAACTGATAACACTTTATGAAGATATATGATAATCTGATTTATGGTGTCTTTCATGGTTATTTCTAGACAGTGATTTAACAATATGCAGAAAAACACCCAGGTTCAAAAATGCCTTTTGGTAACCAACTGAAGTTGTTTTAGAGAATAATTTTCAAATTTATTGCTGATAGAATGTTTATAGATGTACAAAATATTAGATTTATAGTTGATATTAAAATGTGAATGTTACATATATTCTTGTCCATATGACTATTATGTTTAGTATATAAACCACATAAATTAAAATATATATTATTCATATTACAGACAATGTGCATTGGCCAATATAGTATAATTAAGAATAGCTTAAAAACATATTATGAAACCCGTATTTGAGATTTCAAAGCTAGTTGTTCACTTTCCAGTAAAAGACTTTGAATTTTGTACAAGACAGACATTTACTGAGAGTTGATGAGCTGAAGATTTTAAGTGATTTCCAGTGATCCTTGCTGATAACTGGACTCAGAAGGATTTTCCTCTGAAAAAGGAGCATAGGGTGGGACTTTACTCTTACAGTGTAGGTGTACAGCTCATAGGTTGCTACCACAGAAAATCTGCATCGAAATAACCAACTATGTAAAGAATTGCATTTTGAAGGCATATTGGTGCACATGGATGGGAAAACACCATCTTCTGCTAAAGAGTCTGTAGTTCATTATTTGTATGATCATTTTGGAGTGATGAAAAGTATCTCAATTTCACATTAGGTTGCTTTATTGGACCATTTTTTGGCATGATGTTAATAGATTCCATTTTCTTAATAGCTTTTAGCAATCCAGTAAGCTCTTAGCAGCAGTATTTTGTTCCTCATCTTGCATCCTTATGGTTTTTGCTGTCATCATGTAAAAACATGAAAAATTTTTGCTGTTTTAAATGCCTGTTTCTTCTCTGCAGCTTACAAAGGGGTGTGTTCAGTACATCAGGGCAATCTGCTACCATGCTGCCAGCGCTGCTGCTTGCAGTGGTGGGACAGGCTGTAAGGCAACGCTGTCCCCTTCATTTTCAACACAAAAGTCTGGCATCAGCTTCGCACCACAGGTCCCTCTGCAGCCAATGGCACATATATCAGCTGTCTTCCTGGCCCATTTAATGATCAGATAAATTGTTCCTTGAACCACTGCACTGGCTAGGGCAACAAGCTTGACTTTGACAATGAGGTAGATTAAGTTAGATAAATTCTACTACTAAAACTTCAAAACTTCACTGGAATTACCACTGGAATACAACTCAGTTCCTCTCCAACACTGCTTTTAAATTAAGGGGAGCATAATGAAATTTTCACAAATATTATTTGAGAAGTTAGGTCTGATAAAATATTCTAAGAATTGTTTCTGGCCTAAAAGTTAGTGTAAATCTAATTATTTAATTAGAAATTTCCCATTGAACCAGTTTTGTTTATGACTCTCACTGTTCCTTGAAGTCAGGAGTATGTCCCTCTGCAGATGTTAGTGGTACACCAGAGAGACTCCAGTGAAAATTTTCAATGAACATTAGGAGCAGACAGAAAAAAATGCAGAAGAAAGCCCATTTTTGTTCCAAGTTCCATTACCATTGGTGTATTTCCAAATTATCAATTTGTTAACTGTTATTCCATCAAACACGTGTTGTTCATGCATATGTGCAGTGTATGGCTTTTGTGTCTTGGCAAATGAAGAATTTTTTTTAATATGCTGTGTGATTAATTGCCTCATGGGTCGAGCACAAAGGTAATAGTGAACGGAATAGCATCAGGCCAGTGGCCTGTCACTAGTGGGGTTCCACAGAGCTCCATCTTAGGCCCTGTGATCTTCAGCATATTCATAAACAGCTTGGATGCAGGACTGGAAGGAATACCGAGCAAGTTTGCAGATGACACAAAACTGTAAGGAGCTGTTGACTGCATTGAAGGCAGGGATGCCCTGCAGAGATACCTTGACAAATTAGAGGGCTGGGCAGTCACCAACCATAGCGAGTTCTACAAGGGAAAGTTCCAGATTCTTCCCCTGGGATGGGGCAACTCTGGATGTTTGTTCAGACTGGGGAATGAGATGCTGGAAAGCAGTGCCATGGAAAGGGACCTGGGGGTCCTGGTCAATGGCAAGTTGAATCTGAGTCAGCAGTGCCCTGGCAGCCAGGAGGGCCAACCCTGTCCTGGGGGGCATCAAGGCAAAGCATCACCAGCCAGTCAAGGGAGGGGATTGTCCCCCTCTGCTCTGCACTGGGGCAGCCTCACCTTGGATATTGTGGGCCGTTTTGGGCACTGCAATATAAGAAAGATATTAAAGTATTAGAGAGTGTTCAAAAGAGTGCAAATGAAGATGGTGAAGGGCCTTGAGGGGAAGCCGTATGAGGAGCTGCTGAGGCCACTTGGTCTGTTCAGCCTGGAGAAGAGGAGACTGAGGGGAGACCTCGCTGCAGTTACAACTTCCCTGTGAGGGGGAGAGGAGGGGCAGGCACTGATCTCTTCTCTGTGGTGACCAGTGACAGCACCCGAGGGAATGGCCTGAAGTTTTGTCAGGGGAGGTTTAGGTTGAATATTAGAAAAATGTTCTTCACCCAGAGGGTGGTTGGGCACTGGAACAGGCTCCTCAAGGAAGTGGTCACAGCACCAAGCCTGTCAGAGTTCAAGAAGTGTTTGGATGACACTCTCAGGCATGCAGTGTAACTATTGGAGATGTTCCTGTGCAGGACCAAGAGTTGGACTCAGTGATCCTTGTGGGTCTCTTCCAATTCAGCATATTCTGTGAGATTTAGTTCCATCATTTTTTTTTTAAACTATTACCAGAATTCATATTCTGGGTTAAAATAAATAAATAATGGAGTTTTGTGGATTAGACTCAAGTGAAAATGCAGTGGCTTTCCCTTTGGTTAACTATTTTAGGAAGGACACTGTTAGTTACACTGGACTTAACTTGACAGGCAAAACCTTGGAATCACATTGTATATGTGTGTGTTCATTTTTCATTTTTCTGTATTTCAACAAATCTCAAGTCAGGAGCAGAGTCTTAGGCATAGAACATTCTCAGGTGAATTTCAAAGGTTTGAGGCATGTTGAGAATATTAAGATTTTTTAATATTTGTTACAGTTCTTGAAATTGCCTGTATAGACATAGTATTTTCTCGGTAGAGTCTTCAAATATGTGTAGTCTCTGAGATGTATTTGTTTAATTCACTGAATAAAAATAGTTTAAACAGCTCTCCTCCCTCCTTATTAGCAATTCAGATCCAAAATTCCAGGGATCGCAGTTTAACTTGAGGTTCTTGATTAAATGTATGTTTGACTGCCAAAAAATTGTTATTTTTGCTTTTAAAATGAGTGAAATACACCTGTCTGAAATCACCAGAACTTAGTGCCTCTTTTAATTTACCTCTCAAGTTATCACGGATTTGATACAGTCTTAAGATATGATCTTCAGCATAATATTCTAGTTTCTGTTATTTTCATTGCTATGATTATCCATTATTGTCCTCAGAAATCAAAATATGTCCTTTAATATTTTGATTTTGTTTTCAACTTTAAGATAAAAATAGTTAATTCTTAGGGTTTCTGCAGTTGGGTTTCTCTAGCTGGGGAAGGACACTACCAGAGCATGAATTTCTTTTAAAACTAAAGTTTTTCTTGTTCTCTACAGTTGTAAGTGTTGACTTCTTTTCTTTTCAGTCAAGGCATCAGTGGGACGGAATTTCAGAAGTGTTACAGTGGAGGTGCATGTTTCACTTTTGTGACATTTCTTCTTGTTTTTAAAAAGTAGTAATTTTAGAAAATTGTGGTTAGAAAGACTGATCTTATTTGTTTTGCAAAGAATAATTCCAGTACAATGACTTATCTTCTAGACATCTTGGTACTCATTCAGTTGAACTTCTGCAGAGCATAAAAACCAAGTATATAAAGTCAAAGGGCTGTGCTCATCACTGCCATTTTTGGAGAGAAATGTATTCTATGGCTTACAGCAACTTGCCATAGCTAGCTTTTTAACTCCTTAGAGCTCATGTGTAGGACAAAAGGGAATTATTGTGATAAGAACAATTCACATGCCTGTGCCAACAAAGTCAACAGCAAGGATTAGGCTAGTCTCTCTTGCTTTGTGAAAATATGAAAGGGTAGTGGAGGTGACTGTCTATACAGAGACTCCTCTTCTGCTGTGTTGTGAAGTTCAAGAGTACAATTGTCACACATTGATGAAGAAAACCAGGCTAAAATGGCATATGAACAGACTGGGTAATTTTAATATGTTAAGGTGTTACCTGAAACATATTGTCAGTTGATGAATTCTCTGCACCCACAAATGAGAAAAGTCACTTTGCAGTGTTCGCAGGATCCTTGCACACTCTGAACTCAATCTGACCGTGAGGTTGAATTCATAGAGGACAAGATTTTCACAACACTGTGATATTTTATTTTGGTTTAATATGTATCTGAACAGTTAGAATATGTTTGGGATGTTTAGAAAATAGTTAGAATAATCTGTGCATTGGGAGAAGTTTCTGTGAGTGTTGACCATAATAATGCATGTTCTTAGAGATACAGAGCCCTCACTAAAATAGTGAGCAAGTTCTGCCTGACACATACTAAGCTTGCCCTTCTGAAGAGTAATGTTTATATTCATGCTTTTGTTTCACATTTTCAAGATTTGTAATGCTCTGAATGCAAATGTTTCACACTTGACCCACAGTAAGAAGCTTCTATTTCACTGCTTGGCACATTGAGATTATCTCCAAACTTCTATGTAAAAGTCTAATTTTTTTCCAGTTTTAGCTTTCAGTTCCAAATACATTAAAAAAAAAAAATAATCTTTCTTTCTAAAACAGTTACACACAGTGTATCATATTTACCTAGGAATGTGATAAATCCTTGTACGCAAACAGATGTCTTGCTTAAAAGTATGCTACAGCTTAGTTGTCTGGGTTTACTGAAGGAATCACTGTGCTGTGCAGGAGGTCACATTAGATGATTACAGCAGTCCTTTATGAAGTTAAATATCTATGAATCTAAAAATACACAAATATATAAACATATATATGTAAATAATTTGCAAAATCTTGTACACTGAGGAAAGGAACGAGGAAATAATTACACATAAGAAGGATACTTGCAGATCACCGAGGTATCATGGTATTCATAAACCGTGGTGAGGATTATGGTATGTGTACTCAGCATGACAGAGTAATAAATGACTATTGTAATTATAAAACAGATAAAATTGAGAGAAAAAAATCAAAATGTCTTCAAAGTAAATAGTGTTTCTTACTCATGTTAAAAGAAAAGTTGTGTCTGAGGAAACCATACAGATATGTTTTTAAGTTAAACAGCATTGTGTAATGAACTTGGTGCTTGTTACAGAAAATTTTGTTTCTTGTAACAACATCACTGTGGGAAGACTAGAGGATATAGCAGACTTATGGACTAATTTAGTATTGCAAATCCTGGGTTCCTGAAGAGGAAAAAATGCCACTTGTTTTAACAGGAAACAGAAAACTAGTCAGAAATAGACATTGAAATTAAGTTTCTCATGCCCATTTATGTGTATTTGGAAATTTGATTCTTTAGCATTTTCACAGGAGCTGTATTAGTAACAAAAATTGTCTTCTGCATTCATTTTTGCTTCCTTTCATGCATGAGTACATTACAGCTAACAAAAAGATTGTTCTTGTAAATACGACTAATTTAGTATCTTTCCATTGTCCATAGTATTAATGGAATACAAGTTACTGATTTCCATCTAAGTATTTCTGAGGAAGATTTTTCCCTATAAATTTCAGAGGCAGGAAGTTGCTGTTATTAGTGTATGGTGACCTTGTGCAGCAGTGTCTCTGTTTCTGTAGAGCACAATAGATTTTCCTAATTGTGGCACACAGAGCTCTGTAGTGTGCCCCTTGACATGTCTTCTGCTAACTTGATACTGTGTAGAGACACTGGAGATTGATGAAACTGCAACAACATCAGGAGCACCAAAATAAGCCAGTTGCAGGATGCAGGGGTGACCATTCATACTATGAAACAAAATGTTTCTTTGCTATTCACAGGTGTGGCTGGAGTGTGAGTCTCAAACCAGAGGAAGGGTCAGTGTAAAATCTTAATGGGCCTTTTATTTCTTTTTCGTTCAACTGGAAGTTTGCCAGTGTCTTTAGCCCTCTGCTGTAGCTGAAATCAGACACTAAATATTACTATATCCATCTACATTATATTTATTGATACTGTTATTGTTACTATTATTACCAGAAAGGTTGTTCTGTTTGAACTAAATAATTTTATCCTCTAATAAAACTACTCAAAATAAATGGCACAGGCAAAAATAAACTGAAAAGAATGCCTTGAAAGAAATTTATGATCATAATCAATGGAGGATTCTAAAACTGAAGTAATTTTTTTTTTCAAAAGTTCCTCAGTGGTTTATGATCTTGGATTGTGTCTACAACAGTGAATTAGGAGGTGTGGTTCCTATGCTTGAAGGTGCTCAGAAGCTTATTGCACATAACTGGAGGCAGTTAGTCATCTGATTTTTAGACTGTGGTGGTGCACCACCTCCCTTAGGTTGCACTGTGATCTCAGTTTTGGTTTGAGTAAGTTCTTTTAAGGGACGTAAAACACTCACTAACAGAGACAAAATCAGTTGTATCTTGTAACCTCCCCATAACTTTAAATTAAATAACTACAAAGTTTCTTTGCAAATGATCATGTCTTTCTCTATTTTTTCCTCTCTGTGATGAAACTAGACACAGTTTAGCCTAAAACTGATGACTAAATTTAGGTCAAGGTGAATACTAACGTGCCAGGATCTGTTCCTATGACTACAGCACTTCTGAACAAGCATACATAGCTCCCATGGACTCGCAGGAGTTACTGATACTGGCCCACAGACAAAATGTAGCCTTGGTGTACCAAATACTTCTCCCACTTGTTCCTAAGAGAAACATCCTAGGTTTTTCCTTCATATTTACTAGAGCTACATCTTACTTTCAGCTCTCCCAGATCCTGCAGAGCTGTAAATTTCAGTTTATGGTCTGATGAGTTTTCCATCTAAGGGAAACTCCCTCTGACTTTCAAGTTGTTAACATTTATTTTTTGCATGTATATTCACACTTATTGAATTCTCAGAGTGCCTAGTTTATAGATTCACCTTCTCAAAATGGCTCACCATTTTCTATGTTTCTCTTTCTTGACCATTTGAAGAGTCTGCTATTTTAGCTCATTTTTCTTTGTTTCATTTCAAGCAATTTTGCTTCATTAAAGGGTAAGGTTGGATTTTTCAAAAGCACCAGAATGGACCTTAATTACCATTCCTATTTCAAATAACATATTAGATCAAAGATTAAGGTTCATCTTGTCTATCTTGTCTGTCCCCAAGTTACTCATGAACGTCTGTACTAATTGGACATACTCCTTTTATAGCCAATGAAGAAAATATGAACTTCTAGACAATCTAAAGATAGGAAAAATGAATCATAAAACATTAAATGTTATCTATATTAAACACCTATTTTAGACTGGAAAGACTAAGAAGTCTCTCTCCATTGGTTACAGAAGCAGCCCAGAAAACCATCTAGGATAACATGAATAGGTTTTAAATGGCTAAAGTTAGATGAGATGAATCACATAAGATATTTGAGATCTATTTGGAAATGTACTAAGGAAAAAATATGAACCAAACCCAGAAAATTTTTCCTCAAAAACTTTATTTTGCATCATTTGTCTTTATAATCTAGCTCTGCAAATTGCGGGAGTCTTTGGACTTGCTCTGTTACATCAAGAATGTATGCAGGTCAGCTTGTCTCAGACAGATTTGCTAAACCAAAGATTTCCTCTGGAACTTTCGAGAGGTCTATTAGGGAGATTTTTTTCTTATTCTTTAGAAAGCAGACATCTGAAGAAATAAAGAAGACACACAATGCTCTAAATGGTGGAAAAAAAAAAGTAAAAAAAATGTTCATGTGCAATATTATACTTGAGTTCAGAGTTACAACTTGAAGAGTAAAGAGAGTTGTTTATTTTTTTGTTATGAAAGCCAGTATCCAAGTACCTAGAAGTCATTATGCTTTAGATTAGATGAGCTTTTCGGAGATCCCACTAAATTCCTTATTGTACATGAATTTTAATGCATATCCTGAAACACACAGGTTTAAAATGTATTTAAGTTTCAGAGTTCTTCAGTTCAATGGAGCAAAACAATCATGCATTGGGAGGGGGACCCCTAAGAAGAACTTCAGCTAAAAGCTGTGAGCTCACCATGTGGGAGAGACTGAGAATAAAGATCTGTGTGTGCTGCTGACTGATCACTCAATGTCTGAGAGTCACCAGCTGGCCCTTGCTGGGACAAAGCCAAGCAAGTGTGTGGCAGAGATATTCCCCACAGGGGAAAAGAACTAATGGGTCATCTGTACAAGGTACTCATGAGAGAAATGAAATATCAAATGCAATTCTGGTTCCCCCAGTTGTACCAAAGAAGAGTCAAACCAGTTACAAGTGCAGGTAAGTCTGTCAGTGCAGTTGTGGGAATAAAGAAAGGAAATATGCACAAAGATTAGGAAGGTGAAAGGGGAAAATACTGTTTTCAGTATGTGAGGAAGGCTGGTAAGGAACACCTGTTTACTGCAAAGGACAAAGTGTATGCTAAAGAAAGTGTGAATTTAGAGTTGCTCAGACTGAATTTAGTTTGGAAATCAGAGAAAGCTCACACATTAAAATAGGATAGTGGCACAGTTTTTCAGCCTCAGTGCTGGTGAGGAAAGCCTCAGTAGTTACAAAACAGCAACATGATCCATTTATCAAAAACCTTGTATTGCACAAGTATTTGTGCTGACCTAGGAGTCTGTTCCTCTACTTCTTATTTTCTATATTCTTCTCAGCTGGGCTTACATATGTGTCAGCTATTTACCCTCCTGGCATTTTATGGTTGGTTTCCATGCTTTTCTTCTCTGCTATTTATTTTGAGTAGAATCTTTTTTGGGTTTTTTTTTGTTTTTTTTTTGTTTGTTTGTTTGTTTTGTTTTGTTTTGTTTTGTTTCTTTTCTTTATTTTTTAATATTAATCCTATTCCTTTTGGGAAATATAGTTGTATTTGAATTATTGAAACATTTTTGAAGTGTTTTCACTTTTATTAATTTTCCCCGTAATTTCTTTTCCTGTAATTTGAGCAGAATTTTAATTAAAGAAAGCTTAACAGTATTAAACAAAGTCTTAAAAATATCAAGAAACACTTTCCATCCCAGAGAAAAGGCTAAACTGCAGCTTATGAAGAAGTTTGTACAGTGTGATGAAGACAGAAACCTATAGAAATGGTTTTAGATGGGAGCTGTTAGAAACCTTTGTCAAATGCATGCATCCTTGTCGCTGAAAATTACTACATCCTGTTCTAAAATATCAAACATTATTTTTCAAGAATTCACACGAGGTATTCAGTAACATGTGTTGCAAGACTGCCACCTCTAATTTGAATTAGTATAATTTCAGCAGTAATTAAACTGTGATAAATTAATGTAACTTGAAGAACTGAATTAGCTCTGTAGAAAATAGCTAATTTGTCTGTATTGAAGGATTGTCATTGCATTTGCAATAATGGCTAACCCTCAAGGGATGTTGAAGCTCTAGGAATAAACACTACTTTTAGATCAGTGTATGTTTCTCAGTAAAGCCTTTTCTCTCATGGAGACAAAAAGCCTGTATTGCTGCCTCTCTCTCTCTGTTTCACATAATTTTTCAAAGAATGTGAATAATATCAAATGGACATATTAAATACATTTTGGCAGACTACCAGCAGGCCACTTGTTGACCTTTCACCTCATATTGATTTATCCTTCAGTCATTTTTCTTGGTGATTTCTACTTTTCCGTCATGCCTCTCAGTTAGGAAAAGGGAATCTCTGTCATTCCTGCTAAAGAACACAATATTTGTACTCAACAGTAAAGAGTATATCACGTGAGATATTTCACTCCTTTTCAGGGCTTTGTTGGTTCAGTATTCTCCCATGGAATAGAAACTTTTCTGTTCCCCACAGATACATACTCCTCAGTTCCTCCTTTGTCTGATAGATAAGTTCCTAGGAGGATATCTTTAACCTAAAGAAACACAAAAGTATTCTCCCAAGATGTTAAACATGCCAGAAACTTTCTTGAATAGATAGCAAGGATTTCCCTCTCTAATCACCTTGAAGGGCTCAGAATAAAAAGAAGCATCTTGGCATATTATCTAAATATTTTAATAGGATTTGTGCTTAAATGCACAATCCTCTGGAGAGGACAAGTTCCTGATGCATGAGAGCAGGGGTGAGGAGAGTGCCCTACCTCCCGTGCTGACCTATCCCAGGGTGATGGAAGTCTTCTCATTTCTAGTGGGCTGCCACAGTCTGTCCACTCTCATGGGCTGGGCTTGAGGGATTTGAACCTATTCCTGGCTTGTTCATAGCCTCAGACATTTTGCAGGAAAGAACACAAGATCATGTCTTTGCTGTTAAATAAACAGTATCTCTGGTTCCCTTATTTCAGTAGTAAGCTTTGTAAAATAGGTAACAATAAAAGAAATAATGATAAAAACATACCCAAGAATTAGCCTACAAAACTCCTTGGAAAAGGTACGTTAGTTGTCTGCCTTTCTGATATGATCCCATCTTTGTCTTTTAACTGCCAGTATGTACCTATCAAAGGGGAGTTGTCTTTTAATAATTATAGAATCATCATAGAATGGTTTGGGCTGGATGGAACCCCAAAAAGATCATCTAGTTCCAACCCCCTGCCACAGAGACGCCTTCCACTAGGACAGGTTGCTAGCTCTACTGTCCTAGTGGCATTCCACTTTGGACAATTGTGTGTTGACTAGGTCAAACCAATGTTTCATTTAATAACACAGAAAAAGCTTTGATCCCTAACATGTCTGCTTATGTTCCCAGCTGCTATCTATCCACCAATGTATTCTGCAAAAACTATTTCCTGTCTCACATAAATGTCCTGTTTACATGATCAGTGGTATGCTAGAAAGGTTTTGCTGTACCTGTGAAGGAAGTATTATGTGTTGTCCATCATGAACAAAAGCAAGACCAGAAAAGAGGTGCTAATCTTTAAATATCATTTTATGTGATTCTTACAAAACTGCTATGTATAAAGAAATTCAAATTCAAGCCCACTTTTATTTCAATTGTATGTAGTCAAAGCTGAGGTGATTTAATTTTTTAAAGCTCTCATAGTTGGATTTTTTTGACAAACCCAAATGGATAAGGATGTATAGAACTTGAGAAATTTTGACAAATAAATTTCTGAAGGTCTTCATTTAATAGAAAGGAGGAACACTGAAACCACACAGAGAGAACTGCTCCACCTTGCTGGCTGTGCTTTCTTTTCAAATTGCTAAAGGTCTAAAAGCCTGTATCATTTTACAAAATTGTAACAAACAAACTGATTTAATAACAGCGTACAAGCACTTAGCAAATGCCCATCTGAGAGAGTAATTTCAGGTGGCTATTTCTAGATTCATACTAGTATAATCAGAGTGCAGCAGAATCTATGAACAAGCCCTAGGGGGTTTGTTGAGCTGATGCTACAGCTGATATCTTGGGCCATTTTTTAATTAAGCCTGCTAATTATGCAGAGTAATGATCTCTCCTTCCCATCCTTTTTTTCATAATGCAAACTGCACGAGTCCAGTCTGAGACCACTGTCTCACGACCTATCATAGAATGTGTCTCAGAGCCTGCTAATGTGTATAGAAATTATTACTTTCAAATTAGTGTTATAGTAATTACATTATTATGTTTTTAAAAGCCAAAACAAGAACGAGAGAGAAAAATGATAAAACAAGCAAAGGATGGTACATTGTGATGATAATTACTCAAGTTAGCTGTGTCAAGTGGTGCAGGGCAAATTAGTTATTTTATTTTGCTTGCCAACTGATTTGCATCTAATTCATCTAAACACGGAAAGTACTGTTTTTGTTTAAGCGTTCTGGGGTGCTGGGCTAAGCCCTGTCCTACCGCCCTTCTCTTCTGGAAGACAAAAACGTCTGATTAAGAATGACAGACACTTTCAGTGAAACTGTTTTTAAAATAGCTCTCTTCCCTCAGCCAGAGCTGGTATAATTTCAGGGTATTTTATTTCCCCATTCACAGAGTCAGTAAGAACAGGAAGAAATATCAAGTTACGAAGCAGCCAAAGGGACAGATCTGTTTACTTGACAAAGCTAATTGATTATGCTGAGTTCACTCCAATACAGGGTCATTGAATAGTTCTCTTATTGATGAAATGATACTGTCTACTGAGGATATTAACCTCTTTAGCTTTCTGCATTAGCATTGCTGTAAGGTCTTGCTTCGACGTAATATAAATTCCTTGTGCCAAAGAGGAATGCAACCAAAAGATTTAATTATCATATATATATGCCTAGACCTTCATACATGAGTATTGATGCACGTGTATATATACATACATTTCTATATTCAGACAAAGCTATTGAACATTAGGAGCAGAGTTACTTAGATGAACAACTTAGCCTATGGAGATAACATGTCAGTTGTCTTAGATTTTCCACATTTTCCATAATTTTGTCAGTATTTTGGGATTTTTTTCTTAAACTGGACTTGGAATATTATGATTAGGTGAGCGTATACTTATACCTTCACTGTGAGAGTACTAATGAACCTTCTCAGCACTACTTAAGCTTATCAACTATCTAATTTTCAAAATCCCATGTGAGAACTCTTTCTTTTTATGGTACCAGTTTTAAACATTGCCAGGCTTTTGCCTCATAAATGTCCAATATATTCTAGAGTTTATAAAGCCAGTCATGTCTACATTTGTTGCTGTTTAGTTAGATGTAAGCAAGAACAGGCCATTAATTCTGCAGAAAATTGCTGTATTTAAAAACACTGAAATTCAGTTAAAAAGGTATACTCTAATTCAGTATCATGTCTAGTAAAAATTAAAAAATAATAAAGTACAGTAAAGTTGTCTAAAGAATCTTCAAAATGGTTTTTAATTATTGAAATTCTCATATAAAGACTGAAGTTAGTCTTCTTCAAATCAATTTAATTGCCTTTAATTTTGCAGTTGGAAAGAAATTATCTTTAAAATAAAAATACATGAGATAAATTCAAAACTGGAACAGGAACAAAATGGTCCACCTCTGTTGAAATAAAGTATTGCCATTCATGAACATTAAATTACTGGGATGAAACGTACCTAACTTCAGCCTTTAACAATTCCAGTTTATGTTAGTCACTGAAATATCCTTCTGTAGGGAACAGAGAATTGTGGGCAGCTCCAAAAGCAATTCCAGATAATATGTGGACTGAATTGCCCTCTGACGCCGGCAGAAGGAAATTAATTTCTGCTACTATCTCAGGTGCAATAAATGTCTCTCAGAAGATGTTGGTGTCTCTCCATTTTCTAAAGAAAGATTGCAGATAATTTAGCACTAAGACCCACGGGGTGGATATACTTGCAATAAGGGTTTGTGCAGTATAATCTGAATTCACACCCTCTTGTACTGAGCTTTTTTCCCATGCTGAGATGTTTTGGGCCTGACACAGAGCTATAAACAGACACTCAGGCACTGGGAATTGTATGCTTAACTAGAAATACATATTCAGGATGTTGGGTTTGGTCATGAAAGCCAAGAGTGTATGGAGGAGGAAAAAACACCTTGGTTTGGGTTTTTTGGTTGGGTTTGTTTGTTTGACTGATGTTTTTTACTTGTTCCAGTTTTGTTATGAGAAGGAACTTCTTCACTGTGAGTGTGACCAAGCACTGGAACAGATTGCCCAGAGAGATTGTGGAGTTTCCCTCACTGAAGATATTCAAGAACTGTCTGGACACAATTCTGTGCAATGTGCTCTAGAATGATCCTGCTTGAACAGGGAGCTTGGAGCAGATGACCCACTGTGGTCCATTCCCACCTTACCTATTCAGTGATTATGTCTGAAAGCTGCCCCAGAAATTGTCTTATTTGTGGAATCCTTCCCAGATTCCTGCAAAATGTATTCAAGGCATTGAGTTTGGCCTTCATCAATCTTCAACTAGACAATTATATAATTCTATTTCAGTAATTATAAATTTATATAAAATTTTTGAATATATTTATTTGTATGAGTTTTTGTCTGATTTTGCTTTTGGGTTTTCCACATTGTCTCATCTATATTAAAAGTGTAATATAGAGGAAAGTTAGAAAGAGTTAACTGTGCATTTCCAATCAGAATTTCTGTCTGATACTCTCAGTAATTGAGTTTTACTGTTAGGATCAGGGAAAAAGGAGGAAAAATAGGGAAACGGTGAATGCAATAATAGTTTCTGGCATGGATGGGCTTTGATCTCCCATTATGGAATTCGTTTGAAATCCAGAACCATAATCGTGCCACTGGATTTAGTAACTCAGTATCACACTTTTACTGGCACTGTTACTTGTCACACACATACTACATTGTGTTGTGATAACTTTCCTCTTCTTACAGACAGACCTACCTGCCACTGTGTGTTTACCCCTAGTCATCATGCCACATTGTGCATATATAATTGGGTCCACTTCCATCCTTCATGGGTGCAAGCCATGTCTTTGACAAAGCAGGGTTGCAGGTTTTTTGTGGTTTTTGTTTTGTTTTGTTTGTTTGTTGGTTTTGTTTTCTGGGATTTTGTTTGTTTGTTTGTTTTCTGTTTTATTTGCTATCTGCATTGAAAATTAAGTGAGATTTGGGGACACATTTCCCAGAAAAATGAGCATTAGCAGCCCTGTATTCTTCCCTAGAGATTCTAGCTGTGTGACAAGAAGAGCTCTGAGATGTGAGTGAGTAGGAAGAGCTGATTTCAGTTGCTTAATCTCCTCAGCCCCGGGCAAGTTTCTCATTGAGAATATGCCTTGGAGTTACTTTTGGCTAGTCTGTAAGCAGCTGCTTATATGTGTACGGGAACTTTCCTCTTGGTCCAAGGGGACCCATGCTGGAGCAATTGGTGGTGATGTAAGCTGCACAAGAGCCAGGCAAGAGGCTAAAGAAATGAAGAGAAATTATGTCTGTTGTCTCTGTAGAGGTTTTTTGTCCCTCTTTTTCTCATTCTGCTACACAGACTCTTAAGGCTTTCACTTTGCCTAATGTCATGGATGATAAAGGCCAAAATCCAAATTCCTGAGAATGAGGCAGAAGATGGTGGTGAAACTGTCCACAAGAAAATTCACCCAAGTCTTGTAGAGGTCAGTATTATTAATGTATTTTAAACTGTTATTCCATGTACAAATTAATGATCAAAGAGAGCTAAACTGATCCACAGTCGCAAGTTCAGAACTATCAGAAATATTTTGTGGCAATAACTGTCCCTACAAAGCTCTTGGTAGCTGAAATTTTCCTAGAGAGTGTCTAATACACAGTAAATATTTTGACATACTGTATCTGTCAGAGCAGTCAAGTCCTTGGATTTTCCTCAATGTGATGGATTAGTCCTGTCTGCCACTGAGTTGTTTAAACATCAAATTGTGTAATCCCCAGTATTCTGATTGTGTAGAGTTAGCACAGGTCATTGAAATGGACTGGTGAGGACAAAATTCTGATGCAATTGACTACCTGCTGCATAGGAAAATCAGTGTAATGCTTTGCAATAGCGTGGTCTCCTCATTTAAATCTAACAAGAAGTATTCATTGGGTGGCTGTCAATTTACTGTCTTCTGAAACAAGCATTATTGAAATGTCACTTTGTGTTAAATTCATCAGTGGCCTTTGCTATGTACATTCTTCCATGTTTCTGCACAAAGATAGTGAAGCACACTGGAGTCTCAGCTCTAGAGATCGATTTCTCTTCATGTCTGGTATTAACTTACATCACAAGGGCCAGGGTGGGTGTGAAAGAGGTGGGCAGAAATGGTGTTTATTCACTGAACCTTGAGGTAGAACTTTAGCAAATGGCTGAGCTGCTTTGAGTTGCTGAAATGACTGCAGTTTTGGTACCTTTTTAGGGTTTGCAATGATAAGAGCAGATCTCCAAGGAGTTGAATGTCTGAGTGATCTAAAACCAGGGCAGTCAAGCTGAAGAGGATGTGTGCACTAACCTGTTTGCACTGAATAGTCTCCATAAATAATTTACAACTATGACTGCTAGCTATTATTACAGAAATACTGGATTGCATTTTGACACATGCAGCCAGCTTGTAAGTCAATAGATACATTTCAGCTAGTGTATGCAGACCACAGTTTCAGCCGTCCGTCCATGTGTGTTTTACAACAATGCAATCTACTCTTCCAAAACAAGACTGTGAAGACCTTTCAAAATACATTTTAAAAAATCAGAACAGTGATCAGACTTGGATATTTTACTGTATTGCTCTTTCATACAATTCTGTCTCTTCCCTGCACACAACTTTCAGTTTTAAAAAATTATAATGTTTTATTTAAGGGTCCTACTCTGTGGGCAGTGCTGTGGAGTCACTCAGGATCTACTGCAAGGTATCAGGAAACAAAAAATTAAAGGATACATGCCTGACAATTCCTTTACTGTGCTTTCCTTTGAGACTTGTTTGATCACCAAGAAAGTATTTAATTATAGCTTGATTTAACCAGAAAAAGAGTTACTGGGTTTTACTTCAGTCTTTGAGATTAACAGGGCAGTAAAAATAGTGGAAAAGTATTGCTTCTTATTACAATCAAATGAAAATATCCATAACAGTGTCAAAATTGATCTCAGCAAAATGCAAACCAGGACAGACTTTTTTTTTTCCTGCACTCCAACAAAATCCTAGTGCTTCAGGTGTAAGCCTTCTTAACATGTCTTTGGGTGTGTAAAGAAAGTGATCTTCCCTAGACCTTGTTTTTACAAGAGGAAAAAAACCCCACCATTTATTATACATTCTTTATTATTTAACAATAACAAAATTTACTCTATGTTTTCAAATCCTACTTTAATATGAAATCAAGGCCCACGTCTGTATATGTTTTAAAAAGTATTTTCATTATAAATGGAGTTCTGAGTGACCTGGTCCAGTGAAAGGTGTTACTGCTCATGGCAGGGAGATTGAAACTAGATGTTCTTTAAGGTCCCTTCCAGCCCAAGCCATTTTATTATTCTACAATTCCATGATTACGGAAACTCAAGATAGAAATAAGACTATGTAAAACAACAATTAAAATGCAAATATTTGTCATAGTAATATTGCAATAGAAAATACATTTTTCTATGTACAAATCTAGACAAGAACTGAATCATTGTCTTTGTGAAACAGTTGAAGTCATGTATTTATTATGACCTGAGTAGGAATAGTGATCATTTAAGGATTCAGTCTGATCAGCTGACTGACAGGTATCAGTTTGATACCACAAACACAGCATGAATTCTAATCCCAGTTCTCAAACACTTTTCCATTAATGAGAGCCTTTTTCTTCCTTATTATCTCTTTACACCTATTGTGTCATGTAGTTATGTGGTGAAACATAGCATAGGGAGTCTGGGAGGATGGGGCAGAATAGAAAATAGTTGTGGGGAGACAAATCTGGAAGATATTTTATTGCTTCCATGTGGAACACATCCCATCTGGATACAGCATAAAGCAGAGATT
This sequence comes from Scytalopus superciliaris, assembly GCA_013400415.1. Taxonomy (NCBI): domain Eukaryota; kingdom Metazoa; phylum Chordata; class Aves; order Passeriformes; family Rhinocryptidae; genus Scytalopus; species Scytalopus superciliaris. The sequence continues at coordinate 598,675 of VXBX01005992.1, read as the reverse complement.
GCTCACATAAGAAATGGACAGAAGAAGATAGATGGACTGCTAAGTGAACATCATCTCCAACAGGTAGATTTTAGGTAGAGGGTCACAGTTTCATTAAAGTTCATGCCCACTCCTTCTCTCACTTCAAGCATTTCACAAATCCAGTGTGGGTTAACTCTCCTGTTTGGGTAGACAGTCCTTGCTTCATTGCTGATCGCTTGATTGGCGATTGTTTAAAGAGTTACAAAACAGAGATGCTTGAAGGACAGGATCCAGTTCACAGATTAAGTCACCTAGATTCAGGTTTATAATGTAGGTGTCTGTATCTGACTGTCTAGGTATCTAAGTTCCCACTATACTCAGTGGCAATTTAATCAATTGAGTCAATGGAGTTGAAGAAGTTTTACAGCTCACCCAAAGTAAACTTATGTAAAGTCAATAGAACGGCCCACTAAGGCTATAAAATTGCCAAAATACATGTTTACTGCTTTACAGATGCTCTAGTATTTCTCTTGGCCACCAGATGACTTCCCAGACTGTATTTTTCTCCTCTAAGTCTTGTTAAACATCTGTCAACTTCATGTAGTTGTTTCAGATAATCAGGTACATCTGAAATAGTAATGCTGCATCTGTGTTTGTGCAGCTGAGTTGGAATCTCCATACACATGCATACCTATATATGAGTATTTTCATTTTGATTCTAATTTTGTAAGGTACATTCAGCCCTGTGTATCCTTTTTCCAAAATTCCCTTCACCTTCTTCTGGAAATTAGGCCTTTCAGTCTTTCACAGCTTGCAAAGAGCTAAAGCTAATATTTTAAGGGATCTAATATTAATCTGGGGGAAAGTTATTATCTTTATCTGGATTCCACTTTCCTGAAGTCATAACAAATGTGAGAAACTAGTGAAGTTTATCAACATATATATTGTCAGTCTACTCCTGTGTGACAGCCCTTTGCTTCCTGGTGTCTCCCCTCTGCTCAGCTGCACAATCTTAAATAAATTTGAGACCTCTATACTGCTGCCAAAGTGATTAAAATCAGCACAAAATTATCAAAGCCAGAGATAGGGCAGATGCAAGCACACAGTACTTGCACACAAGTTTCATTGCCTGATTTCTTGCTACTTTAACTTAATAGAAAAAATTCCAAAAAATTGATAATGGAACGTCAATCAGACCTGTGGTAGAATGAGATGTGGACTCCTGCTGTGAGTGACAAGCATCACTTTAATGCTAATTGTCTGGGGTTATATAGGATAGCTCACATCCAGGAGGACCTAAGCAGTCAGAGCAAAAAACCATCATGTACACACTTGGCCACACGTACACAGACCCTGGTGTTCCAGGTGCTTATCTCACCCATGCATACCATTGTCTCAGGCTGCTGCCCAAAGGACCGGCTCCATCCTTGGTCAGTAAATCAAAGCTTTAGATAAAACGAAGCGTAATTAGTTAGACAATTCTTCAGTTTTAATTACTTCTTGTTCTCATGATTTGTGCTGCGCCCGGCATAATTTCATGGTACTATGCTGGATACTGTTCTCTGGAATAACTGGCTGGGCACAAGAGGTTTCTAAAAACCCTGTTCAGAACACCCCAATATTCACGTTGGCTGAAAATTAAGAAATCGTTTCATTGTTGTATTTATTCCACTGCTTTCTCCAGAACTTTGGTACTGTCTTGATTTTCTAATCTTTTCTTGCATAGGTATCTGGACTCCACCCCATATGAAATCACAAACCAGGCACTTAGTAATTTGGGTTGTGCTTTTCACTTCTGCCTAGATCCCTTTGCACAGTCAAGGTGATATAAATGACAACCAAACTTAGAGTAAAGAATAGTAAGGCAGCAAATTTAATCATGCTTTTATGTCTGAGTTACCATAGGACCAATTAAAAAAACCCATGAAATTCTTAACATTGCTCATTAACTCCTACTTCTAAATTCTGCTTCTAAATTTTTGTGGGTTTTATTGGGATGAGCAACTATATTTGACACATTTGATAAATTACTGCAAATGATAATGCATAAGGAACAGTAANCATAGGACCAATTAAAAAAACCCATGAAATTCTTAACATTGCTCATTAACTCCTAAATTCTGCTTCTAAATTTTTGTGGGTTTTATTGGGATGAGCAACTATATTTGACACATTTGATAAATTACTGCAAATGATAATGCATAAGGAACAGTAAACTGAGGCAATCAAGGGAAAAATCTTTCTGTGCCTTAAAACTAGTAGTTAGTTAGTATTACTGACTACTAACTGGGCAGAGAATTACGAGTATTTGAAATTGGAGTTGCATTCACCCTAAGAGTAGTGGTTTGCAAGGCTGAAGAAAGGATTTTATAACAGAAAAGACACTTTTATAGTATCACTATGTGCTTCTTTAAAGGTGGTTTCTTGAACCACCTCTGAAGCCTCTCAGTTCCAAACCAAAACAATATTGTTTGGCTCCAAGTAAAAGTCCACAATGCTACAAAGAACAGATTCTATCTAATTTGCTTTTGGCTTCTGAGTTGTCTTTTTCAAGTACAGCCTTCAGCATGACTAGGCTGGAAGGGATTCAATAATCTATAATAATCAGGAAATCATTCAGATTCTTTGATTCTCTCTGAGTGGCATAACAAGGCTCTGTAGCTGGCAGAGATCCAAACTTAATTGGGATAAGAACAGATCACAGACAAGGCCGTGGTCATCCATAGGCATACCTGATGGATAATAGTGCACAATAGTGCAACATTTTCAGTTATCAATCATTAGCAGAAAAAGGCTGTGATAGCTGGATAACGTCTTGCATCAACAAAAATGACCACAAGATAAGGAAGAAATCTGTAATCTAAGAGCTTCTTTCTGATTTCACATTACTGCTACCTTAATTTTAAACTCAGTTCAATACATGAATAACAAAATTAATAACACTGAAATTAATTTTTTTATTAAGATACTGTGTGAAGGGGAAAAAACCCCCACTATCCTATTTACTACAAATGATGCATGGTAAAGAGAACTTAATTATAAACTTTATTTCAGAAAGACTATTTTAAATATTATTAGACTTTTCAATAAAATACTTTATCTCACAAATGAGATTTCCAATTATTTTTATGTATGGTCCTCATTATTACTTCTATGTGTGTGATTACTTGGACTGAAACACAAAAGATTTCTCTTTTCTTTATAGAGGGTTTTTAAATGCCTCCATTTTCACATGGCAAGAAATACTGCACTATTGACACGTTCTGTGGTTGACTTTGGAGACACAAAATAGGCATGTCAAATTCCAGTGTTTTGTTACTGAGGAGTTACTGCATAAAGTTATAAGAAACAAGCTTATATTTTTAAATAGACATATTCTAATGCACTGTTTTGTTCACTTGTGCACAATCAAAATTTACATTACAGTCTGGATACAAAAGAAATGTAGGAATAGATCATTTGCTGGTTTAGGATGGTTGTTAGGCTAATTTTAAGTCCTCCAGGACACAAACATACATGTACAGTGGTGGGCTAAGTGGTTTTCCTTTATTAGATCATCGTTAATACTATTATTCATCAGTGAACTGACAACATCTCTTGGGAAATGTTGTAGTATGCTTGTCAAGAAGTGGCAGGAGATGAAGATAATTTTCATGTTATTACTGTCATGAGATGCCAAAACTGAGAAAGACACATAGTAGAAAAGGTCAGCTAGGGAGCTTTTTGTTTAGGTTAGAATCAGAGTCGCTTTTACTCTGCCACTACAAAAGGTTTGGGGTAAGAAATAGTAAAATCTTTCATAGGTGTTATTGAATTTTTGACTTTAGAAGTGCCTTTCTAAACCAGGCATCTATAACTCCTTCATTAAATGTACTTGTTTTTTAACGTTTACCTACAGGGACCTTATTCTTCACTACTCCTAAGAGAAAGACTATTCAAATAAATGGTGTAAACTCTGAAAAGTGTATGTGGAACAGACATGATTTTATAGAAGAAAATTTTTCCAGAGCTGAAAAATACAGCTTTCAACAGCTGACCTGATCTTTATGTGTGCAGTGGTTTCTATTAAAACCTAAAATACATGTCCAAATGTTGTAACATGATCAAATTGATGATGTTACATAACCATGAGTGTTACTCCTAAATCCCTGTCACTCTGTGATTATGTTCCATATGCAAGAACTTCTGAAAACCTTCAGAGCATGCTGTTCAGCTCAGATGTGGTATCCTGTTAGAGAAGGGTTTGACCTGATAGTTGAACTGATTAAATGCCTTGCTGCTAAGAAAGGAAAGCCTACTTTATTCCATCCTCCATCATCAGCCATAGGTTCTTCTCCTCTTTCTTTCTTTGGTATTGGGTCTAGTGAACATGTGGTGTGTCAGTTCAGGATGCTGACCCACTGTGCTGATCTTAAGGGAGAATACCCAATATCTTCAGCATAAACTCATCTCTCTAGAAATCCTTCCCTATGTTTTGACCATAAAAGTAATCAAAGGTAAGAGATTAAATGATCATATAACTTCTGCAATATATGTTCAAAGACGCATGATTTGAATTCTGCTCTGTTATGACCAACTGGACACTTATTGCAAATTATTTTGATTACATAGCTGTCTCAGAAAATTTTTGCTCTAACAAATTTGTTACATTTTAATCAAAGTTTAAATTGCAAAGTGCTTTTGTAAATGCCTGTCTCTCAAGCTCAAGACTCATAAGAAACTTATCTTCTTTCACTTTGGGGCTTACACAGCTTCTAGTTCTTAGAGTGAAGCTTAGAGATACTTACGATAGAATAAGAGCCCCTTAAAAAAATTGGTTAAGAAGATGAAAGTGAAAAGAAGATGAATAGCAGCTTTAGAGAATATATAGGAGAATAAAAGAAGAAAGAAAGCAGGAAAAAATTTACTTAGACAGTTTTGTAAAGATAAGGTGACTTTTGAGAAACATATGGCACAGAATAAGGAGAATGGAGAAATAATATGGTCTGCTTTGAAAGATGGTGAATCAGAAGAAGAAAAAAACCAAAGCCATAATTATAAATGACAGTACATGATAATGTGATTTTTTTCCACAGCAGTGTGGGAGCAGAAGCACAGGAGTTTCCCTTAAGAAAATAAAAGCATTTCTATTTATTTCTTGATGCAGACTGTAGAATTTAACAGAAAATTTTATTCCTCCTGCAACTTTTTGCTGGACGTTTCATAATAGGCTATAAAAGCTTATTATTTGTTATTACTGGTCTTTCTACGTAAGAGTCTCTGTAGAATCCATTTAGCTTAATCCTAAATTTCATAGAATTTTTCCTTGAAATATCACTAAAATATCTTCAATAGAGAGATACATGCAAACATTGCATTTACTGCTCTCCTGCCCTCAGCTGGGCACTCTCTTAGGTCTGTTACTTAAAATAATATTCAGTGTGTCACTTAGCTGTAATATTTACTGTATGAGCTCTTACCTGCTTCCATGAAAGGTAGTCTAATTGCATGAACTTGCCAAATGCCAGCTGAAAAAATAAAGTAGCATTATTTACTCCATTCAGAAATGGATTTAAAATGGAGGAGTCAGGGGTATAATAAAATAAATGACAGAAAGAAATGTATCCTATTTAATGTGAGGATTGACAACCAACTGCTTCTTAAGTATTTTTGTCAAAATAACAATTCTTTTTTTCTCCTCTTCTCCAAATAGACAATGTCCCTGACACATAATAAGAAGTAAGTGGGGTTTATTCTATTGACTTTTTAAAACAATTCTTAATATTGCTTATAAAATTCTGCCAGAAAGTACTCATTTTAATCATCAGTCAGCATTTTTATTATATTATAATCCTTAATTGATTGACGTTTAATCACAGTCTTTGTATTTTACTATCCCTCGTCTCATAAGAGGCAATTTTCTCTTTACTGTAGTTTAACAGCTGATGAAAAAGATTTAAGGAAACCTATAAACTTAAGATTGGTTAATGGTCCCTTATAAAAGAATATTACACTTCTAGGATCCATTGCACAGATGTGATACTCAATTGTAGAAATGTGCATGGGGTTTATTAAATTACAGCACAAATCTTCAGTCTTCTGAATTATTGTTCATGTTGGTATTGTTAGGCAAATGGGGAGACACATTATTGCTTCCAGTTGTTCGCATTACTGTGGTGTAATACAGTCAGAGACAGCTGGCACATTGCTCTAGGCACATGCAGAGCTAGAGCAGCTGCAGAGTTCTGGGCCCCAAGTGAAGGTCCAGCACCGCTGAGTCAGTACTGGGTGGCTCATCAAAAGATGGCCAGAAATTAAAGAAAAAGTTTCTTTTTCTGAGAACTGGTGTGCTGAATTTTGCACAGCTAATTAACATGTCCTTCTTCTGTATGGAAACCAGCGAACAAGCACAAGCAATAATAAAGCCGTGTGTCTTAGTTATGTTACAGAGGATGGACAGCAGATATTATTGGCTTTTCCTATGAAGGCACGGAATAAGAAGTGTTCTCAGCTGTGGCATGAAGAGTTAATTTTCTCACAAATTTGGAGTTCTACTGAATGGTGTTTAAAAAAGAATACACAGATGTAGGTTATGTCTGGCCATGTGACAATAGTGTGTTAAAATCAAAGATTTTCTGACTTAGGTCATAGACACTAGACTGCTAGATAATACATCCCCATTCGACATGGGTTTAAAGATCACAATAAATGGTTTAAATAACTGAAATAATCTATGCTGAATTCTTGCATGTCTCAGCCTGGTCTATTTTATTCAGTGCATCTAGATTCCATTGATTAAGCATATCTTTGAGGAAGGTAATGAAGATTTCAATTGTTTCACATTTACAGAGTCTTTCAGTAATTTGTTAAAATAGTTACTATTGAAGGTATTACTCTTTTTTCACTCTGAATTACTGTCATCTCCAACTTTACTGTTTCTTTGTTGAGTGACAAGAGCCATAGGGAGTTCTGAGAATTTTTCTCCTTTTTAGGCAACTAACTGGAGTGTGTTTGTCTTCTGAGTGGAATCAGAAGCTTCAACTTTAAAGGTAACACTTTGGAATTATTGCAGACAAGGAGAAAACTGCCATCAGAGCCATTCAGGGTGCTGGACCAGAGGCAGCACCTTCCAGACTTCCATTTCCAAGCTGGAATTCCTTCTGCTGGACCCCATGTTAGAATTCAAAGAGACCTAAACTCTTACCTGAACTTCCTAAAACAGCACAGACTTGTTTTAATTAATGCAGCATATGCTCTAATTTTAACCCAGATCTGTTATCATGAAACAGTTATTGCTAAAAGACCACAGAAATGTGCATATTCTTAGTTTTGCTATATTCCTTTTTTTTTTTTTTTAGAAACTCATGATATTTGGCTACCACCAAAATCTTGCCAAATCAGAGAAAGTATGAACAATGACAGTGCACTCAAGAAGAGGCAAGGAACAATTAGAATCCCCACAAGAACTTGGTGTGCCCTTGCTTCCATTTGGGATCCAAATTTAAGTGTTTGGTTGGATCTTCCACCCATTTTTGACAATAACTGTGTATAGCAAACTTGCCCCTTCTTTTTGTCAACTGCATCTAGCTAAGAGATTGCAACTTCTTCTTTTGACTGATACTCAAACTATTATCTGATCTTTAGATGATCTGACAGGCTTTTGCTGCTGTCTGGTTTACACTCTTTTACTCCAAAGTTATGTGAAGGCTAAATTTAGGACAGCTTTGGAGACAAAGTGTAGCAGCTAGTTTCCTGGTCAGAACTTCTCAGTAAAATACTGTATCTGCATCTTGTAGTTTCACAGTCCTCCACAGACTTCTGTAGCTTAAGATGTTTGCTAAAAATTACCAAGCCTCTAGAACCAGAAACTGTTTTGACTATGAATTTCTTTTTTTGTTTCTGTGTACTAGGGTTGTTACCTCTGGTCAGCGTTTGATGCCCAAACTGAATTCTCACTTATTCCACCATGGAAGGTTAATTGGGTACTTTCTGGGGCTCCCTGAGATTCTAATATTTCATCCCCCTTTTTGGCACAAAATAACTCTATACTGTTGTCTCCAAATGACACCTGTTTAATAGCATTCTTTAACAAGGTTGAGGGTATGTTTCCCACAACGATAAAAGGTTGGAAAGGAGTCTCTGTAGGATGCTGCTTGGCTGAGTTCCTATTGGTATGATTATTTTCATTCTTCTGGGATTTTATTGTATTACTAATGATATGTGAGGGAGTTTAGATCCTTAGACAGGCACCATTTTAATTATTTTAATCCAAATAAATTAATTGTGGGTCTCCATAGAAAATCTTGTCAGCTCACTACAAACTTACATGTTGCAATGTTTATCCAGTACTCATACAAATTCTTCCCAAACTTTGCATTTTTCTGCATTGTCCACAAGAAATCCAGAATCATAAGAATAAAATAAGACAAGCTAGGGTGTCTGAGGGGCCTTCTCTATATTTCAAACTGTACGGTCAAGGCAAGAACAGTCTCTTTTGATGTCTTTTAGGTCAATAGGTCAGATTATCATCACTTGGGATTGTAGGTACGTCCCAGTTGTTAGCAGAAGTGTTATATACTCAGGTCATGCTCTTGGTGAATATCCATATCTTTTGCTGCTGAGCAAATGTGAGCAGCTCTGAAACATTGCTGATGTGAATCTGCAGATTGTGTTCTCACAAATGTTCACAAACACCCCTTGCTCCTATGCTTTGCTCCCTACCCTGCAACAAAATATTCAACTCTGTGAACAAAGAGTCAGAGCAGTGCTGTTGGTATTTGGCATGCAGGCTATTCAGCAGGTGCATGCTAAATTGCATTAGACTTAACACCAGGAATCAGATCACTAATTGGTCACCAATGTGAAGATTTTTTTCTCATTTGGGACCTGAATTACAACACTTATATCCCTTTAGGCAAGAAATCACTACCTTCCTATCCCAAAGCAACAGCGCTACCGCTTGAGCTAAAGCAGAATCTCCATTAACTAACAGTGTACAGCACTTACTGTATATCCTGTTTCTAGGCTGCAAGCAATAATAGGGGGAAATCACTATAATCCCTTAGTAATTTATAATCATTAGGATTTTAGGGCTCTACATTTTCTCTAACTTTTCATTTATTTTTAATTCTGTGTGAAATCATTTGGAAGAAATAAACATAGAGTGCACTGGTTCTCAAAATTCAGAAAAAAGGGATTTTCACTTTTCAGGAAGGCTGGAGAAATCAAGCATGCTCGATATTTTTGTGTCTTTCCTCATTTCTTAGCAACCTCATTCCTACTGTTTCAAAACTCTGAAATATTTTCTCACTTTACCACATGACACTAGAAGTTGTAAAAAGAACCTAATGTTACCTTACTAATAACTGAAAAATTGCAGTTTTCCCCTCATGAACGTGCCTGGGGGTGCAGCCCTTTTTCAAGCTTGTCCATGATGGATCATAGACATAGCGCCTGGGTCCAAGTTGAAGTATTCAGCTCCTTATGAAATCAAACCATCTAGCTCTCCGCCTCTGAGAGACTGCCTGACATGAAGCACACACAGCTGAAGGATTTCATCTGTTGCACTTCAGCTGTGAGTGGTTATAGACTCCCTCTGTCTGCTGAGATTTAAGTTTCCTGAGCCTCAAATCACATGTTTCTCAAGCATTTAATGATCTGGGCATAACAATACAATGAGATTAAATACAATGCATTATATTAAAATTACTCATATTTCTGTTAAAATCATTTCCCTTTTTGCATAGACTGTTGATACTGTTATGGAAAACTCCATTTAGTGTTCAGATTTTAATTTCTAAAGGCAGCTTGTCGTGTGGGACTGTTTCCATAGCCCTATACCTTTCTCTAAAATTGCTTCATTCCTATTAATTTTTGTTTTGCTAGGTTAATTATTTTCTTTCCTTCTGTACTTCTATAAAAGGAATGTTATTATACTATGTTTATGTTATCCAAACCATAAAAACCTACTTCAGATAGGAGGAACTTTATTTAGGTGAAGTGTTGTGCAGTCTTAATTTACAGTAGTCCAAGAGGATCCCAGGCATGAACACAAGTGCTCTGTCAAAACAAGATCATAAAAATCAGCAGAGACAGATAATTTTATGATGACTGATTATTTCCTCATCAATTTCAATTTCTATTCAAAATAAATGTTATTATTACTAGATCTTTCCCTCACTAGAAATACATCTAGCTCTTAAAACACCTTCTGATCTAATTATTAAGCAAAAGTCCTACCAGGAATTAATAATAGTTGAAATTACAGAATTATTCTGTAAGGATATTTCAGTTCTATTTCGGTTTCCTTCTCTTTTCAATACTAATCAAAAGAAGGAATTTAAATAGTTTTCTGGGAAATCAGATGGTCAAGAAAATATAATCTGAAATTCTATGGAAACATGTAATTTGAAAGTCGAAATTATAGAGATAAATGAAGTGATTTTGTTCTGTTGAAGCAAGTCATTTAATTAGCTCCCTTCCAGGAAAGGTTTTGGGGCTTGGTTGAGGCATTTTTTGTCTCAGTCAACAAATCCTTTGTGACAGAAAACTCTTCTATCAGCAATGATTTTTATTCTTATTAGTACTTCCAACTATATTGGCCAGGAGAGGGAAGAAATAAATGCACAAAACCAGAACATGTGTCTTTCAAAGCTGAACACCTTTTCACCTACTTCAAGAAGACTCCTATGCTGCTCCAATTCTACAGTTTCAGATAATTTCAGTGGGGCTTGTCATTCACTGGCAGCCAAAACTTAACAGTTATTACAGAGAAGAAAACCAGGAGAGATTCAGTTAGAAAAATGTGTAGGACGGCATTATTCCCTCCTGGTGACCGCAAAGCCCTTCACAGAAACTTCCCTAGCTCTGAATGCCAAGACATTCCTCCTTGCAACACATTCATCATCAAATACTGTTGCATAAACAGAGCATAGAAGACATTCTCTGAATACATCATTTCTCACACTTATTATTGATGAGTTAAAGGTTATCAATAACTCAAAGAAAAACAATAAATCACCTGTCTTTTGTCAGACTGTTAGGTATCCTTTACAGGTCTTGTAGTTGCAACTGATTTTTGAGGCTTGCTCTCTGTGATTTTGACTTTTGTTATGACATTGTTGCATACAGTGGATTGAAACAAAAGACTGCAAATTGCCCAATTTTAGTCATGCCACTCTTCATAAAAAATAGCTAAGCCCACAATGACTTTTGATTTAAAAACAGCAATTCTGAAGACTCATTTTTGCCTGATTGGTAAACTATGGTTACCAAATGCATTTAATGTAGGGATGTCTATAGTGGATGCCTACATATAGGCACATCAGTGGAAGGAAATATGCACTCCTGAACTGCAGTTCATGTGTGCTGCTGCATATGTTTGTATGAGGAAGAATGTCTTCACTGAAAGAGTGGTTAAGTGTTGGAGTGGGCCGCCTGGGGAAATGTTGGAGTCACCATCCCTGGAAATGTTTAGGAAAGGACTGGAAGGGGCACTTAGTGCTATGGTTTAGTTGGCATGGTGGTGTTCAGTCAGAGGTTGGACTCAGTGATCTTGCAGGCCTTTTCCAACCTTAATGATTCTATGATTAGGACAAGAGGAGCCACAAGTCAGACTCACCTTATGCTCCACAGGTTTACCCCAGGGACATTGTCCTGGGAGGTTTTGCTTGTGGCAGTCCATGTCTGGTGAGACAGATCGCAAACATGCAGTCAGTGCAAGCAGTAGATGGAAAGAAAGAGTATGTTCTCTCACAGAACCCACATCTTTCAGTTAGTATATCTTTTGCTATATCATATATGTTTAGCAAAATAAGACCTGATGTGTTTTGAAAAGCTGCACAGGGTTTTTTTTCTGTTGCCCTTTTTCTGTGATATTAAGTGAAATAAATTCTTCCCAGAGACACTCATTTCTGTTTAGCTGAATGATTTCTAGATATTGTATGTGTCTTTCTTGTCAGACCTCTTTGTCCCCTTCTTTGGTACGTTCTTTGGTATCAGAAGAGAATGGTAGTAGATGTTCTTTGAATGTTGAAAGAAGAGGACATGATTTTATGACCGCCTATGTTCATTACAGCATGAAAAGCCTGGACACATCTAACATAAGTGTTGTCTGCTGCTGTTAGTTGTACTTTACTGAAGCCTTTGAGAGCCTACTTAAGTGCAAACATAGAAGTAGTCCTATGCACAGTGAACCTGCACGCTTTGCCCTGCACATCTGCCCCAGTGGTTTGCTGAATTGGGGCCACAGTGTGTACTTTCAGCCGCTCACATTCTGAGCTGAAAACAGTAACCACCTCATTTTTTTTTTTCCTGTGCCTCTTAACAGAGAAGAAAAGAAGCATTTAAATGAAGGAGCAGGCACATGAAGTAAGGAGATGCATGTATTACAGAGGGGGAAGTGAGACAGAGTAAAATCCCGCTGTGCTTGTCCTTTTTGTGGTACATGTGGAGAAGCAATGTTAAATCAGAAGAGTGAGGAATAATTAATGCTAGTTTGTAGGGGATAACTAAATATCCCTGCAATCTCAAATTGCACTGAAAACCAACTGTGTAGTTGGGAGGTAAATAAATTTCTTCTTATGCTCTTCTCAAAGAATAGAGCAGTTTTGACAACTTTTCTTCACTTTCAAATGTCAGTAATTATTTAGGTGAAGGGAATGTTCATTTTTACTGACCAAGTAAAGCTGTTTTTCAAGTCTTGGATGTTGGAAGCATTGTAAAAATGTGAATCCCACTTTATAATACATCAAAACATCCTTTCCAGAACACCACTTCTCATATTTGTGAGGGGGTGTGCATCAAATACATAATTTTGTTTTCTGAATATCTCAGGTGGAATTGTACACTGCAATTTCTGTTCCCAAAACTAATTTATATGTCTGTTAGTTGTGCATGTTTGAATGTTTCCTTTCCATGGCAAAGACAATTTTGTTCGATGAGTATCTTCTTGTATTTTGCCTCAGTCAAAGCCTTTCTCTTAAAACCAACTGTGAACCATCAAAAATGTTAATGTGGAAGTCAGTATCAAACAAAAGTAATTGTTTCATAAGATAAAAGAGAGATTAATAATTTAAGACAGTTTAAATGAGCAAAGAAGAAGTGGACAGTGTAACCATACTGTACCTTTATGGATGCCCTTTTCCCTTTAATTTTTTTTTTCCAGATTCATGGCAGTGTCACTGAAGTTTCAAAATTCAGCATTACCAATTGCCATCATTACATACAGCTTCATATGCCCAGAGCAAGAGGCGGTAGAGAACAAAGAGTATTTGTGTCTGACTACACTAGATAATTGCACCCCTGTACAATGCAGATCAAACCCAGCCATTTGGAAACTGTTTTAACCAGGAGTCTTGGAGTCAAGGAGGGATGGAGGTGATTACTAAGCACCAAATTTAAATATGGGTTTATTTCCCTTATGAGACAGAGAAATAAGGAAGAACATTTCAGATGAGAATTTTCTGAGTGTGTGTGAGTCTGTTCTCAACACATTAATTTGCACAGCTCTATCCATACCTCCCTACCTTCTTCATTCTGCAAGAGAGGTGCAAGGGTCTTGGAAGGAAAATACCATGACAGTGATCTCAGAATCATCCTGATTCTTCTTTTTTTGTTACCTAATTAATCCACTCATCTTTGAAGGAGCTGCAATATGGGAAATTATAGTTATGCAGTCAACATGTTACATCAGTACTTGTGTAAAAATACATTTTGATAACTGGCATTTTCTTATTAGTTGAAAAATACACTGGTGCTATTGACTATAAGGTACATATATAAGTCAAAATTAAGGCTCCTTACAAATAGTACTGTTGCTGCACTGACAATAACTTGGCACTCCTTATTGATTGACAACATGCCATGGCATCACATTACTGTTCCTCCACCTAAGGGGAGCACAGACTGTATAGTGCCAGCTTGCAATATTTTGCCAAGTGATCAAGTCATACACAGTTATAATGGCTTAGGAGAAAAAGAAGTATTCTGCTTTGTTCAAAAACATTATGGACCAGATATTTGTTCTTGGAGAGGAACATATGAATGACTCATGTTTTGGGGAGCCTCCATATCCCCACTTTCTGAAGCAGAGTCTTAGTGGTGACTGGCTGTCTGCACTGAGAAAACAAAGTTAGGGGAAAAAAAAAAAGAGGCAGGATGACAGCCTCTCCTGGTAGTTTTCTGCTCTTCAAGGACATGTGCTTGGAAACTCTGAGGCAGGGAGCCAGTTTTCCATTTCAGCTTTATGTGCTGCTCAATCAGTGCACATACAGTTTTTAAATGCAGGTCTCCACCTTGTCTGAAGGGCAGTAATTAAGTGGGGTTTTGGTTGCCCCAGGCAGCCAGATAATAGGAACTTTCCTATCTTGATGAGCAGTCCCAGAGGATCTGTGCTTTTGGTACCTCCTGACTTGACTGCTACAGTGCACTTGATATGGGGCAACCTTGAAAACTGCTCAGAAATGCCAGTTCCTGTGGCAGGTGGTGATCTGTTTGCTAAGCCGTGTGCCACTTGCAGGGGATTTCTTGCTGGTTTAGGTTGGAGCTATTCAAGTGACTACCTGCATCCTCTGTCCCAGCAGCAGCAACTAGTTATGGTTGCTCCAAACAGTCTTCAGGTTTGGCTTTGGAGAAGACGGGTAAGTGGAAGAGAAAGCACATCTCTATTGAGAGCGGTTTTGAGGCTGGTCCACAGCATTCTGTATGAGGATCATTGCATCATCAGCTCAGCATAGTTCAATAATTTCATCATTAGGATAATGGACTGACTCCAGCTTTCTACAAGCAAGTGTTTGGCAACTATACTTTTACAAGGAGTAATTATTTTCTGTATTGACTGTTCTTATTTTAATTAAGTTAAATTGTGTTAATTAACCTGGAGGTTATGAGATTATACTAATTTCACAGCATATAGATATATACAAAATAAAATTTCTAGTGCAAAAACTAGTGGAGAGCACAGCTTGAAAAAATGTCCAGCCAATTTCGAGGAGGCACTGTCAAAAAGGGCATTTGCTGACCTATAAGGCTTATATAAGTTTAACATCATAATACATAGCTATCTTGCCTAAACATCTTAAGTTAAAAAGAAATCATAAAATAGTAATTTGAAAAAAATAATTCTTTCTTGGCATACTGAATTCAGTATCTGTTATTAAACAAAACTTCATCTGCTATCGAGGTCTTCATCCCTCTCACACTAGTGGTCTGACACCTACAGTAGTGTAATGAGAAAAAAGAGATGTTGATAATATTTAATAGCATATTAAGTTAAAAATTTAGCTCATTTTTCAGGAATAAAAACAACTTCTAGGTAGTCAGAAATTGGTCACTGATTCCAGAGTTACATCTGTACTGCTGGTATTTGAGTGTTTTCAACAGGGATTTCAGTAACTTTGGAGATGCTGCTGACATTGTCAGTCCTGATATTTATTAAGTGAAACATTTTTAAAAACCTGTTTCACTGAAATCTACATATTTTACAAACATTTTTGTCCAATAATTTCAGCAAGCAGTTTGAATTTTGTACTAAAACAAAAGGAGAAACCTGAATTTTTCAAGGGACAGAGATAGGAAAGACTTAGTTCAGTTCATTGCTCAGCTTTATTTAGTTAATATGGTTTCTTAATCTGTTTGGGTTTTTGGTTTGTTTTGTGTTTGTTGTTTTCTTTTATCTTTCTTTTTTTTTTTTTTTATTTTATAAAAGATGTCCAGTTGCTTTCACTTCACAGTTTGAACCCTCAAGATTTATTCACAAAGCACAAGAGATGTTTCCCACATGGAGTTGCTTGAGGGATTATAGGGAAAAAAAATGGTACTTTACTCCAATTAAGCCAAGCAGAGCTAAAGATAAAGGACTTCTGAATATCTGACTTAGTGCCTTATACTTTTAAACAGTTCTTTTCAATGGGTTGTAGAGAGAAAAAGAAACTTTGCACGGTATAAATGTAAGACTTTGTAAAACTAAGTGACTCAGTTGGGCTTTTATATGATATAGAAGCTCTTGTGTCTTTTTCATAAAGGGCTCATACAGCAGGCATTACAATTTCAAAACAAAAACTTCAGACTGACTTTTGCATATTTACAGTTAAGTCCTATTTAATTTTATTTTTTTTAAGGTTTCTAATAGAGCCAGTAATGGTGGAAATAATTTTGTAGAACAAATTTGCAAGGCAACTTTTTGATACCTTATGTCATTCTGTCATAGACTAGGATCACAGAATAATTTAGGTTTGAAAAGACCATTAAGATGAGTCCAACTCAGCACTACCAAGTCCACCACTAAACCATGTGCCCAAGTGCCACATGTATGCTTTTAAATACCTCCAGGAATGGTGACTTAACCACTTCATAGGGCAGTCTCTTCCAATATTTGACAAATCTTTCAGTGGAATATTTTTCCTAATATCCAATGTAAGCCTCCCCTGGTCCAACTTGAGGCCATTTCTTCTTGTCCTATAGCTTGTTATCTGGGAGAAGAAGTCAACACTCACCTCAGTACAGTCTCCTTTCTCGTGGTTGTATAGAGGGATAAGATCTCTGGGCCTCCTTTTCTCCAGGTTAAACAATCTCATTATCCTCAGAGACTCCTTATCAGACCTGTGCTCCAGACCCTTCACCAGTTTCACTGCCCTTCTCTGGGCATGATTCAACACTTCCGTCTTTTCTGTAGTGAGGGGTCTGGAACTGGATGCAGGATTCAAAGTAACTGGAGGCAGGATTCAAAGTGAGGTCACATCAGTGCCACATACAGGGGAACAGTCACTGCCCTGGGTCCTGCTGGCCACACTATTTCTGATACAGGCCAGGATACCCTTGGCCTTCTTGGCCACCTAGGCACACTGCTGGCTCTATTGACTATTTTAATCTGATTTAAGATCTAAAGTAAATCACCTGTGTTTTCACCTGTTTTTTTTTTCCAAAGGTAAATTTTGTGTTTGAAGAATAGGAATAATGCATATGAAGAATAGAAGCAAATTTTTCCTGTCTCTCAGCATACCATTCTGTTTGCAAAGTTGTTTAAAATACAGTGTATATGTAATTGCCAGTTGTTTTAATGGTTATATTACCTAAAATGTCAACATTTAAATTTAAAATTAAGCCATGTGCTTTTAGTTCAGCAAAATGAAAAAAATGCTGACAAAACCTCTAATTCATTTACTTCACTCCCACTCCCTTTTGACAAATAACTGCAGGAAAGGAAGTCATACTAGAAATTCGTAGAAACATCTATTTAATAGTTGGTGTTTGGGTTTTTTTCAGAGGGGACTTCTGTATCAAATATTTCTAAACAAAACTGAAAGATTCAGGGAAGTTCAAGAACAAGTGAAATGTGATTTGGATTTCCAGTGTAAACCCTTTCAAGTACTGTGTGCTTGGTCAGTGTCTGTGATAGCAGCATGTCAGGTCTGCATCCAGTCTGTACAGACAACAGACAGCAATACTGCTGACCACTGCCTCTGATACCTGCTAGCGAAGTAGAAAAAAAGCAAAGCAGACGTTCCTACGAACTTCTTGGATAACTTTCTCCCACTGCTATGAATACTGATAGTAAATTACCTTTTTTTGCTACATTTAAAGGCATCTCAGTGCCAAACTTGGCTCTTTGATGAATCCAGCGCAGGGAAATCCTACACCAGCACCTATGCAGGTCTTATTAATGCCAAGGAAGTCACAGAGCAACACTAGGCCCCTGAGCTTCCTCTGTTGGCTGCTGCACTTCTTGTGCTGTCTTTCCTCTGTCCATGCACGCACAAGAGCCCCTGCTTGCTTTCAGGCAGATCTGGGCTATGTCAACAGCCAGGGCAGAAGGCGTAAGTGCCAATGAAAGGCACAGAAGCTTTTCTTGTTGATCTGAAGACATAATTTCTGAAAATGGTGAGACTTAAATGCCATTTCTCTCTTTCAGTAGGTTAAAAAAAAAAAAAAAAAGAAAAGAAAACAAATTAGAGGAAAAATCTAGAGGAATGGTTCAAAGTCCCCTTGCTGTAGATTAACTCTGTAAGTGCATTAGCACATTAGCATGTTGCATTTTCCTTCCTTTTAGAGGGACTGTGCTAAGGCGTATAGGCTTATCAAATTACAGAAATTCAGGTAAAGAAATCAAATTCAAAGACAAAATGAAATAGCCATTCCCTGCCCTAAATTACTCTTACATAAAGGTAATATTCAATTGAAAGGTGATGTAACATTGAATTAAAAGATCCCCATTTCTATAGGAAATATACTGAGCAATTGAACAGTCAACTTGATTTATTTTTAAGCAGCATGCTTCATATAAAACTTCCAAAGACAAAAGCAAAGAAAGATATATTTACATCCTAGTCAGTGCAGGAAGAGATCAGGGTAAAATGTGAATGCAACTGATCACAAGTTTTATGAATCAGTCAGTAAATTTTCTGGGAATACATGAGACTGGTAAGAGGTAACATCTTTGTTAGTCTGAAGTGAGCCTTCTTGTTTTAACAGCATAACACAGACTATATAAAACTGATAGCTTGGCTGCTCCCTTACAAAATACTCCCATATTTGAAGTATACAAAGTGAAATAAATTTGTAACGAGTGGCTGTAAGACTGCACCTAAACCACTTCGGGGACAGCTTTGGAAAATACCCACTGATGCCAGGTGTCCAGGATCAGGTCCATATTGACTAAAAGGCAGCATGACTCAGTCAGCAATGAAAGACAATGCTGATTATTTTCCTCTGGGAGGAAAAATAAAAATCACTAACCCATGTGCTAGAAACTAAGGAAAAGATAACACAATGTATTCAAGCATTGATATTAAAATCTAAATAGATGGTATTGCTAAAGATGTCTAAAGCCAACAAGCACCTTTGGTGACGATGTAAGAAGGCACCACCGGCAATGACAGATGCGTGACCGGCCTGAGCTGCAGGTCTCTCCGTCTGTAACCCGAGAACTCCGAAAGCATCTCCGCTTGCAGCTCAACCTGCTTTCCGTGCTCAGCATGGGAGCTGACAGCCCTCAATCAGCGCAGGGACTGTGCCACCTCCTGGCCGCCGCACAGACGGCAGCCCGGCTGCCTGCTCGCCCGCCCGAGCCTTCATCCACAGCTGATGCAAAACTTGCCTTCCAGTCATGAAAACGCTGGCCACAGGTGCGAGGCTCTTTTCTTTTTCCTTTTAATAAATATCCTTTTCCTAAATGTCCTTAGTGACTACTTCTGACCGAATGCCTTCCAACACCGTGATGTAAAGGACGGCACAAAGTAAGGTATTTTATGTCATGGGAGAGACAAAGAAATGGGATGTTTTTTCCTCTCTTGGGGAAGTTTACTGAGCTGAGTATTGCCCCAACATCTGTTTCTTATATTCAAGTCAACTAAATGGAAAATGTCCTAAAACTCTGAATATCATGACATTCCTGCTCCACTAATCCCTTGGCAAATGTTAAATATACAATTCTCCTCAAATTCCAACTCATGTAAACTCAATTTTAGCTGCCTCTCCTCAAATTGCAAGTTGGGTAAATTCCATTTTAACTGCCTAATTTTCCATAGCTATTCTCTAAGTCAGCTAATAAGTATTGTTTGGTAGAAACACCAGGGAGAAACAGATGCTGTGTTTTTTCCTAGAAATAAATGTAGGGTTTTTTCTCACAAAGGCAAATTGCTTTTAAAAAAAAATCACATTGGTTTGAATTATTTGTTCTGATAAGTAACCTTAAAACACAGTAGGCTGTGTTACAGATTTCAGTCCCAAAGCAGAAATTCTAAAGCTGAATTACCTGGAAAATGTCTCAGGGACAAATACACTTTCTTCCGATTTCAGCTGGGAGGATTGTACAGCAAGAGAGATTCTTTGTGCACCATTTCAAATAGGAACCAGACCAGACCTAACCTTTCTTTCTCTTTAGTTCCTTTTTTTCAGGCTGCCAGGCTCTTCAAATTCTACTTATTCTTATGCATGTATCAACCAATGAGTTTTAAAAAGTTCTTCTGTCGGTCTTGATCACCCTTCCCTGCTTTCGCTGCTGTTTTTTGAGATGTTAGGACCCCCTAGGGAAACAAGGTACCTGTGCATGTTACCACTAATTGACTTCCACATCACTGTCTAGTACTGCTGCCTACTCTCATGCATAAGGACTGCATGAATGGATTGTTATTAACTCTCCTCCTAGCCAATACATGCAGGAGATCTAAATAAAACTCAAATATTTAAATCCACTTGGGTAATTTGGATTGCACATTCTCAATATAGGTTCCCAAAACACATCTTTGCAATACTTATTTTCCATTTATTTACCATCCTTCTTCTCTGGACCTTAATGATATAAGTCAAACCCTTGGTCTGATCTGTACAGTCCTAAAACATAGCCATTGTTTAAATTTTTCATATTTTCTGTTTGCTTTTTGTATTTTTTTTTCTTAGTTATGTTAATTAGCTTTAAAACCTCTGGTTATATGCAGTATTTTTCTTTCATAGTGTTTGAAATTTATTTTATATAGGCTGCGACAATCCATATGTTTATAAATTAACAGGGTATAATATTCTAAAAGGTCTATCCAGTGGAGAATAAAAAAAAATTATAGTAAGTATTTTTAAAATTTCTTCTCAGTGGGAAAAAAGCCTGTAAGTAGAACAGACTTTGCATAACTAGTTATTTGAGTAGAGTAGCAAACTAGATACTGAAAATAAGTTTAAGTAACACATTCATCCTTTTCATAAACTTTGAAAATTGTTCTTACTGTATCACATAGACATGAATGACTCTTTCAACTATTGTTCCAGAAAATATAGCAATGAAGAAAAAAATAATTCCAGTTCTTATCAAACTTTAGGTGATATTGCACACAAAAAGAGATTTCCTGCTCCCAAAAAAAATGAATCCAGTAGTGAAGATATTAAATTTTGAATAATTTGATAACAGAGACAGTTGTATATGAATAATTGTAAGCCAGTGTTATGCAATTTTGTTGTGTCCTTAGCCAAGGCAGAGAGGTTTGTTGAATGAACCGATTGCTGCACAGATGTATGCAATTCTAAATTTTATTTAGAGCTCAGCCTTGTGTTAATACAAATCCAGGTAACTTGAAGATCCTCCTAGAATTTGCTTGAAACAAGAGCTTGTCTCCAAGGTCATTTTAAGATGGAGAATCATAATGAAAATCAGAACTTTTCAGCAAAAGACATTTCCGTTATGATTTTGAATACAGAATTAGGCTTTGCAGCCTTGCCCTGTATTTCTACTTACCTGAGATCCAAGAAAAGCTTGAGAGGTCTATAGTTATCCTAAACTCACCAGTACCATGGATCATAATGCACCCGTTTTAGAGACACACATAATCAGAACGCAATGCAAAGAATGAAAAGATAAACACAGGGATAAACCACATCAATTTTAGTCAAAAAGTAAATAATTGGATCCGATGTGTTTTAACCTCTCATCCTTTGATCAGAATCTTAAAAATAGTAGTGAAGGCCCAGTCTCAAAAAAGAAAAAAGTAAAATACATTTAAATTTTTGCAATGATTTAGTTTCTACCATTGCCGGATTTTAGAATCTCAGACATTGTGTGCCTCAGGGTGGTGCCGGTGGCTACAACTTGCGCTTCCATCGGTACATCTCTCCTTGTACATGGGATTGGCTTTCTTCTCTATACATACTTTGAAGTCCAAGTGTCCCTGAATGAAACTTCAAAGCTTTACTGTGCCAAGGGAGTTAGACTGGGGTGCACGGATACTGGAACTGGTGGAAGACTACCCAGTGACATTCATGATGCTGGGAGAGGGCCTTCATCACTGGCCCGAAGAAGAGCTGCAGGATGCATCTTCAAACATCATGCAAGACTTGTCAAAAGGTAAAGGACAAAATTTTTCAGGAGGGAAAGGGGAAATCGACTCATAAATCTTGGGCCATTGAGGTTGCCACCATAAGTGACAAAAGAACTCAGTTCTCTAGGATTAGTGTCTTTTGTATCTGTTAAATACACAGTGGAAAACAAGTATAAAATCCCCAGCATGACAAAATACTTCACCATGAGTTTTCCATCAGAACACAGTACAGTGTTATATAAAGCTAAATCATGCCTACATGGACTATCTTTGTTTTATTTAATTTTTTTTTTTATAACTGAAACGGCTCACTTTTTTTTCAACATTAAAGGAAAAAAATACTCTGTCATGATTGTTAGATTTCCAGGTGATCCATGACATTTGACAGAGCACCATAAGGAAAGGCCAGAAAGCAGGCAGGGATTAATGACACTTTTGCCAAGTGATGAATTCTGTGGGCCTGGAAACCTGGCATTTCGCATTCTATCAAGATCAGAGCCGTTTTTAAGCTGTTTAAGTTGTGATTATTTTCTCACATCTGTTTCCTTGAAAACTAATTGTACATCTGAAGTTGCCTTTTTTAAATAATTCATAAAAACATAAATCCAAAGGAAAGTGGCAAAGGTATACAGAAACCCAGTCAAGTACAAAGAAAAGGGTCAAGTCAGCTGTAGTTATCTGAGCACTTCTGCTCCTGAAGTACTTAATTAGGCCCGTCTGACTGTTTGGCCCTGGGTTGATTTTTTCTTTCAAGAGAGCTGTTGACCTGATGGTATATTAAAACACACTCAGCTGTAGCTTCAAAATGGTTTCAGAAAACATTTGTAAATGCTGCTGTTTTGGCAATAGGGAAAAAAATGTAGGCTAGCTAGTGAAACTCATGCATTTATAATTTTTTTTTCATGTTTCTGAATAGCCTTTTAGCTCTACCAATTACACAGATCAGCTAGACAACATCATTTAATGTAGGCAACAAAATGCCCAGAAGATCCTTATCTATGAAAACAAGAGCTTCCCCAAGTTTTGCAGGGTCTCCCAACCAGGCAATTAATTGAACTAATTCAAACAAGCCTGTATAAAGTTTATAGCTTCTGGAATTATTGCTGAGCTTACAGAAGCATTTTAAAGATTACATCCTCAAAACTTTTAGATCAATTATTTTACAGTAGGGGTAGATCTCTTGTTTTAAAATGCCTCTTTGTGCTGATCCATCATTTTTCCTAATATAGGCTATTTTTGCAGAACTAATTAGTAACTTATGCCCTGGAGAAAATTCTGTCTGTTGATTTGTCCTCTTCTTAGAAAAGAGAATTTTTACACTTTTATTCATACGACGAAACTTATCCTCTGTGAAAACAGAAGGAAGGAAGAAGATATTAGAAATAAGAATTAAAACGAGAGGGAAAAACCCCCAAAACAAACAAAAAAAAACCCAACCCAGACTCAATAGAGCTGCAGCCACAGCTGTTTTGAGAGGGAAAAGGGTTTTATCTTTTTCTTGTTGGCTAGTTCAAGGTTTTCCCACTAAGAGCTGTTCAAATGAGCAATCCTATGATTGCTGCCCTCCTCTTAATAATTTGAATGTGACTTCTCCCCCTCAGCATGGTACCAAGCAGGCTCCTGTTTTATATTTTGTTGTTGAAAGGGAGGCTGTCAGGGTTGACATTCTGAAATATCCATCTGGCTCCTTAAATGCTATCATGTCTCTTTTGTTTTCCCAAGTCTCCGATGAGAAGATGTTTGTCACTTAATTGCTGCTGAGGATCACAGATGATGGTTTATAGGTTTAGGCAAATTGCAGGCAGCACTTTGTTAACAAACGGTAGAGCACAATGGTACTTCATAATTATCCTATAGAGCTCAATTGGCCCTTAACGGCACCTGCATGTACAGCATCAGGGAGCCTTGTTTCAACACAAAAGCTCCTTCTTGTTAATTAACCTGTGTGCACTTGTTACAAATGAAACCTATTTGTTTCCACTTAATATATTTGCAGCTAGTTTAAATATTCATTTATTATTATGCTTGTTAAGTGAGGAGTGGAGAAGAATAGTTTGGATCACTTTCATTAGTATGCATTGAGCTTAAAAGAGGTAGCAAATAGACCAATATGTCAAGTGTGTTCCTTTGTGCTTTCCTTCTTCCTGCTCTGTAGGTCCCCAAATTAGGCTAACAAAGATGTATATCCATTGCTGATTGAAATAATACAAAAGAAATGAGAAGTATAGGAGCTTCTGAGAAAAAAAACCCAACAATTTCTCTGAAAGGGGCTTTGTACCAAATGACAAATACACTCATTCTCTCTGAAAAAATGCCTTTTATTGCATGTTGAAAAATTTGTATGTACACATGCAGGTTTTATTTATATGTAAAAATCTGTGCAATAAAATCAAATCCAGTGTACTTACCTGTTATGACTTTATTCATGCTGTTCTAGCACAGGTGTCCTTTAATCTTTTACTAAAGAGCTTACTTCTATTTTATCCTTATAAGCACAGCAACGTTTGTTTTTCAGCTGATAGAAATTAGATAGAACCTGAGAGAAATTTCTGTGTTTATTAGAGACTAAAAGTACATATAAAGAGCCATTAATTCAACTGCATAAAGGGATTAATAAACAGTGATTGTTGTTGTTACCTTCCATTTTTATAAAGAACACGTGAAATGCTTTTATTCTTGATGCTGGAAAAACAAAATCTCTCTCAAATATTGATTTTGATTATTTGTTTCTCTTTGAGTAGCTTTGTGGTCTGAAGATTTTCAATGACACTGGTTTTAATGTGAGTAGTCACACAAATAGCATAGAATGCAGAGCAGATGCAGCTGAGCAGTTTGTAAAAGCTCAAGTTTCCTCCTTCTTTTTGCTGGACTTTTTGAAGTTATTTCGAAAAAATATCACTGAAAGGGAATCTTAATCGAACATAGAAGAGTTTCTTCTGAAAGGAAGTACAAAGGACGGTTATAATTTCTTGGTTAACCACTGTGAATCCTGAATAATCCTGTTTCCTTCTACCTGATTTAGATTCTAAGTGATGTCAGAAGCACTGACAGTAGAATCTAGCCAAGAGAATTTTCCCCTTTGCACCTTGGTATTTGCAGATAAGCATATTAATGCTGGATGAAGGAGGGAAGAGCAAAATTTTGGCTGCAGATGAGCTCTTGTAACAGAAGACTGAAAAATGTAAAAAATACACTTACGCATTTATGTAAGATGCATTTCAACAGCTGCTGATCAATTGTTGTAATACTTCTGTTTAAAATTGCTCCAATAATGCATTTTAGAACATGATAGTATTGCTTCCTACATAGAGTAATATATACAATTTGTTCCAATTCATCATGATCATATATTCTGACCATTTTATTTAGAATTTCAATTTGCCAAGGGGAATTAGTAACACAGAGAAAATTGCAAGTTACTTGTATAATGTATGCTTAGAAGAGATATAAGTTAATATGGCTCAATAATGTGACAATTAAATGGGGAAAGGAAAACTATACATTAAGTTATGTATGTGTGTATAGTCATTTTATATGTATATATATTTTTTTCTTTTTTTTTTTTTTTGAAGGCAATTTAGTGTTTATATGACAGGTTGAGGATCAAAGTGGTATAAATATTTCCTAGTCACAGAGTAAGTGTGACAGATTTGTAGCAGAGGAAGCTTCAGCATCTTATCATTCTGAAAAACATTGCTTTTTCCATAGCAAGAATATCTTTAGGAATCATATGTTAGCATTTTCTTTTAATCGTGGTTTCAGTGCTGAGGCTTCCAATATGTAAGCTTAGAAAAGGCTTCTGTGATGCATATGTATCTTCTAGGCTATAGATGGCACTAAATCAGCAGCCACTTTTGGTTATTACTGATTTGCAGTGGATTTCATTAGTTATTTAGAAGTGAAAGTGCTTACCAGGTCAATGAGCGTTCAAAGCCCTAATGAACTCTCATTAAAACATCTTGCATCTTCCAGGGCCCCAAAAATCACTGCAAGTTTCCATCATGACTTTTTCAGCTATTTCCAAAGCAGGTGGGAAACCAAGCCATTATTTTTGCTTCTTCTGTGGTTTTTGTGATACTCTCATGCCTCCTGACAATTTTTACAATTACAAAAACACAGAAGATGCCACTGCAGCCAGCATAGATGGAATCTGATTGTCTCTGGTTCACAACAGAATCTGAGAGAAGTAAAAGAGCACAACTTTCAGCAGTTAAAAGCATGTCTATCACTATTTAGCGAGCTGTACTTTAGACCCTTTTCATCTCTCTCAAATGCATCCATCTAGTAAGAGGTTTCACAGCCTCTCTTCAGATATACTTTTGCACAGTCCTTAGACTAGACCACTGGGCTACAGCCCTCTGTTTTTCACCTGTGAAAAAAATGGCAAATCCAGCCATATTTGGCGCCTGCAAGGTCGCTTCTTCAAAACAGGGCATTACTTATTCATTGCAGAGTACACAGCATCTTGAGAAGGGAGACAAAGCAGTGAAAGACCTATTTCTGAATCTTGCTTATTCCAGTGAGTTTTGTTAACTTTTTTTCAGTGTGGACACACTTTTCTTCCCCTGGGGGATACAGGCAGTTGCAGCTTCCCTTACTTTCACTGCCTCCCTGAAGCATTTTCTTATAACTAAACACTCCCCACACCAGCCTTCTTTAGCCAGGGATTTATTTATTTTCTAAACAATTTGATTTTCTTTTTCTCTGAAGCTTTGGTCAGGGAAAATATACCTGTTAGCTTGGTTGAAAACAAGCAAGTGCCTGTCTCACGGTTAATAACTC
This sequence comes from Scytalopus superciliaris, assembly GCA_013400415.1. Taxonomy (NCBI): domain Eukaryota; kingdom Metazoa; phylum Chordata; class Aves; order Passeriformes; family Rhinocryptidae; genus Scytalopus; species Scytalopus superciliaris. The sequence goes on along the minus strand of VXBX01005992.1, from coordinate 572,156 downwards.
ACTGCATTCTTCCTTGTCACTTGACTTTTTCTGGAGATAGTTCATCTCTCTTGTTGTTTTGTTTCTAGCTTGGATTTACTCTAGTAGCTTCTGATTTAATTCTCTGTAGTTGGGTGGAATAATACCATGTAAGAAAATGTAGGTACATACCACATTCAGAGAAAATAATACTTTTATCTCTCTCATTAACCTCAGAGTTTATGACTTAGAAGATAAAAGAAGTGGAAAACACTTACAATAAAGACTATGTTCCAGAAGGGTATTGTAAGGCAGGATTTTTGTTAAGATGAGGACCTGCTAGCCCCTACATAGCTCACTAGTATGTGTTCCGCTACTAATGGGGCAAGGGGGTCTTATTTTTCATCTCTCTTGCTTCAGATTCTGCACTCCTTGACCCCTCCTCAAATGTCCATACCAAATTGTTTTCTACAGTGGTGAGTAGTAGTTTGCTCACCTTGAAGTGTTTGTTTCATACCTCCAGCATGTGAAACTGTTTACATCATGTTCACTGTTATAATCAGTGAAAAGACTTGTATAGGTGTCTGTTCAGCCACAGCCAATCACACTATGTCCACAATCTCATCTGTGTGCTTCCTCTGTCCACCAGCCTTGCTTTCTCATTAGGAATGATATATATTGCACTGCATCTGTTTTAAGAACTTTCCAACATGTAAGGGCTGCCCAGTTGACACTAAGGAAGGACCTAGTGACGGCTGGCAATGCTAAGGCAGTGTGAGTCATTGAGAGACTAGGAGAATGCTAAAATGTTGCATACCTTGTTATGTGCCAGCTTTTTTATGACATGCACAAATCCTTATTCTCATTTACTACTGCATGTGCTCAGGAATCAAGCCTCTATTGTAACGGCATACTGTCATCACTGAACTGAGCAGTCACTGAGGTTAGAATTTACCTGAACAATGGAAAGTGTGCTCCATCTTCTTGCAGAACTACTTAGAATCACTAGCCACTGGGTGGGAAAAGAATCCCTCGGTTTTCTTCTGACTGCTGAATGAACATAAGCACAATCCTATTATTAAAATTGACAGCTCTCTCTGCTCCAGATGGATGTCTGAAGATACATACCTTGTTCACTACCCTACTGTGATATAGGTCTTCATTCTCAAAATCTTTATATTTTCTGTTGGAATGGGGCTGTCCATATCAACACAATATATATAGATAAAAGTGAGTGCTTTCACAGCTGAATTTACTACTGGTGAGCTTTCTTATAGTAGATAATTAATTTTGGAAGTGTGAAATTCAGATATATAAGAGCTTGGACTGAAATCCACATACCCATGTTCTGGGTTTAAACCACTTCAAAAGTACCTGAACAATGTTAGATACCTCATATCAACAGTGTGATCAGAGCAACTGCCAGAGCCAGTTTATTGTGGGTCACACCGCCCTGGTTGGTTAAACTGAAATGCATAGAAGTGGAAAGTGTTTCATATCCCAGAAGCTCAGGGTCCTGCTCAATGAAGGGCCAACATCAGCCTGAACTCACAATTTTGAAATGGTCTTTCCAGATTCAGAGAACTGCATTATATACCTTTCAAAAATCAGTCTTTTTTCACAAAATATCTTCACAGTGCAGCTTTCCTGTTCAGTGGCTAGGAGACCCACTTTTAAGAAGACTTAGATTTAATTCCCCTTTCACTGGCTAAGGTCCAAACCCACTGTTCCCACTTCTCAAGGGATGCCCTAAACAATGAACAACCATCTGTTCAGGGCAAGAGGGGAGGGCTTGCTCCACTTCCAATGCTGGTGTCCTCCCACTACACTGAAAGAAGATGTCATGGCTAATAGGACTCAGTAATTAAATCACTCACCTGAGAATGGGGGCGATTCCTGTTCCTACTCCTGGTTCAAAGGCTCCTTCTGCAGTCAGTAAGATGCACTTCAAGTGAATCACTTTTCACACCCTTAGGTACATTAAGGGCACAGGGAACTTTGGGTGAACACCCACAGATCCATATTAATACATGTGTGTGTGTGCTTGTATATGTGTATGCACATTAAATTAACACCTTCAAATTCTATTGGCAATAGAACCAGTAGACAATAATCCAATTAAAAATCCAAGTAACAAATAGTTGTGACAAAAAACAGCTATTAATTTTTTAAGTCACGTTTGTACAGAAAAAGAAATACTCAGAAAGTAAAATGTTGGGTTTTGATTACTAAAAACTGAAACAAGATATTGTTTTACAATTGACAAGACAAAAAAATCCCAAAATATTTTGTAAAAAAGTAAATAAAATTATTGTTTAGGGGAAAAGTGTGTATGGGTGCAGACTATATTTTATGTTAGAAGAGACATTACTTATTTTAGGTAATGTCAGAAAATTAACGGTGATGTGTCTTACAGGAACATAGGAAATGTGACATGCTAAGAGCTGGGACATGTTTTTCTCTGCAAGAGGCAACTGCTGAGTTGATTTTTTGCTTATAAAATCCCATAGATAATGCACTGGGAGTTGGATAGAATAGGCTTTAAGCCATTTATAGGTGACTCGCTGTTATATAATTTGGTAATTTCTCCCCACAAATACACTATAGTCAAAATACTTTTAAAAGAATTTTCAAATAATTATATGTATTGTAACTGTAGGAAATGGTTCTGACTTTTCTAGTATCTCTTGGTGATCACATACCTCATTTCTGTGTATTAACCTACCATAATGAGGTTTTGTTAACCCTTTGAACAGCTGAGCGACGTGAGTTTTTAGGTACCAGCTTGGACTGTCACATGGTTGACTTAGCACCAGTGAGCACTTCACAACCACAGATTCATTTTCCTCAATTTGTTAAGTGGCTAATTATAGAGGTTCACAAAAGAATTGACACAGGGGAAGGAGACAGCCACACTTCTGTCAGCAGCCCCACGAGGCCTGTACAAGTGTCACTTGTAAAACGGAGCACAAATTAAACAATGGCTATAACAAGATCTAGGGTCTGGTGGATAATGAAAGAAAACTTCCTGTGTAGATGCAAAACAGGCACTAAATGGGTTGTTTTTATGTTTGACAACATGGCCCTTATGTAACTCTTCATGAATTCTGAGTCTGCCACTAAGGTAATATTCTTGGACTAGACTAGATGGTAACAAGCTAAAAAAAATGACTACTATTTATTTTGTGTCTGTAACTGTGATTTCCAATATAATTTCCATACTCGAGTATATCAATAAGATTTTTTAAAGCAGAGTACAGTGCATGCACTCTTTCCCAAATAAGTAGATATTTAGGAATTTGCTAGTAGATATAACTGCAAAATGAACAGTGTTTTGTTTTAAGAACAAATGCAATCAATGTGATATATCATTTGCTCTATCTACAGTCATCAACCCTTAATTAAAATAACTGAATTTAAGCTAAAAAATAGATTTAAGCAGCAGCCATCTTCTTGACTGCAAGATTTATATGCAACAAATTGAACTTAATTTTGTTGGTTTAAGTATTTAATGAAATTGGATGAAAGTCTTTTTTGTGCATGTGCTGTTTCTCCCTCTCACTATAATACAGCTACTCTCTATGCATAGTGTTTGCATCATTATGTAAGACATTTGCAAATATGTATGGTGTGTTTGCCTATGGGAAAACCCTCTGTTCTAATGTATTCATGAAAGATGAATTAACAGTGCTTTAGGTATGATAGAGAGATTCATAGTATAGTCTATTATAATACTGATATTAAGAAGCAAGCTCATCATTTAATAAGAAAAATGTTAATCTTTCACAATCATGGCAATATGTTTTATTTCTGAGAATGTCTTCCCTCTGCCATTGCCTTCTTGTTAGTTATAATTTTAATTTACCATTTGTATTAGACTGATATCTAGATAACAGTCAGGACACCATTGTGCTGACACTGAACAATGACAGAATCCCTACCAGAAAGATCTTTGTGTCTATTTTCTTTTTTCTTTTGAATTTCTTTCTTCCCTTGATCTTCCCCTTTTCTTCATAGTATAGACCTCAAGCATATCTCCTCCAGGATGCTGATATGATAGTTTTGTCAGTCTCAATTAAAAAAAAAAAAAAAAAAAAAAGAAAAAAAAAAAAAAAAAAAAAAAAAAAGAGAGAGGGGGGGGGGGGGGGGGGGGAACCAGCAAAAAAACCCCAACAACCTACAACAACAGGTATGAAAGAATTTTCTGCAGGATATTGCAGTTCCTGATTTTGTCCACAACCCCGTTTTTCAGGTGACAAAATTTAAGCATTCTCTGGCCACCTGGTCAGAAATACTAGCACCTGCCTGCAGGAAGCCATGTGTCACAGCTATATTTCTTGATTTATGCTTTACTAGCAGATATACTGCTTTCTTTGGCTCTGTCTTTGTTGTTGTAGCAGCAGAAGGCTCAAAGTTGCAGTGTAGCCCAAAGTACCTGACTGTCACCATGCTGATTCCCATGCCCACCCTAGTCCAGGACAGACCAACTGCCATCTTCAGCCAGGATGCAAATTCCACAAGCTCGCAGATCTTACATTCAAACACAGTTACATAGGCAAGCCAGAAGCAATTAGCTTGAGCTCTACTCTGAAAAGTAGAAGCCTAACTTAGCAGAGCTACCAAACTACAACTCCTTTTGCATTTCATGAAGACATATAGTGGCACAAGGCAAAAGGACTACGAAGGAGGATCATACTGGGCAAAGACAAATAGAAACCCAGGAGGCTGAATCCTTTGTCAGGTGGAGTTCTTACCTATTTATGCTTCCTTTTCTGTATGTATCTCACCATCTTCTGAAGGCTTGCTGGTACCACTGTATCCATTATTTCTCACACCAACACTCCAAATTTCTCAATCACTTATTTTTAGTTTCATGTAATCTGCACCAATTTCCTGCACATAATCCCCTGGGTAGTGTACAACAGTCAGTGAGAACATCCTCTGTGAAAGTACCCTGCAGTTAAATACATTTTCTTATTGAAACAGATTTTGCAGAAACTGTTGGGATCCACGACATTTTTGTCATTAGTAGCTTTGGACTCACAGTCTGTAGCAGAGGTGATAACCAGATTCAGGATCTTGTACACCTGCAGTCAAAGCAAAATATTTCATCCCACGTGCCTTTGAGGCAGCCTGTGGAAGGATCTAAGGTTTCTTGTAGCACACCAGAACATTAGCCAGTGGGTTATTATGAATCTTGATCTGGGAACTGTATTAACAGCATTTCTCATTTCATAAATTTCTGAAACATGAAGATACTGAACACCTTTGTAAGTGTGTTTTCTTCCTGCATTTCTCTTATGGCTGTTGTTTCAGAAAAGGAAGTGAATTGTCCTTCATAAGAACATTGATCCCAAACACATTTGTTAAAGAAAAGAAAGACATAGCAGAGAGTCATTCTGTTGATTTTTTCATCTTCACATTTTCCTATTTACTACCAATTCCTCCCTGTCTTCTACTGTTTCCTGTTCCTCAACGGTTTCAGACACATCATTCTGTTGTCAATAAATAACGGGTAATAAAGATAACAAATCCTTAGAGTTTGCCTTTTGGTTCCCCAGTTCCTCATCCTGTCATTTTTTCTGATGGTCATCCCCATGTTTTTTTGGACTTGCTTGGTAGAGCTTCCTCACTTGTCAAAGAGTGTTAAAAATCTGAGCAGCCTAATAGGCGAGTCTGACTTTTAGGGTTGCGGGTCATCTTAACTCCTGCTAAGGTATGTTTTAAGTGGAGGTCATCTGTCCCTTAGAATTCAAGGTCAGCATAATATCCCAGCCTGGGTTTAGATATAGCCAACAAAGTTTTACATCTTTGTTTGGGTACATGAAAGATTTTTCACCTGCTCCTTTGACAAATATTGAAAGGGATCTTTTTGAACTAATGGAATTATTGCCTTAACCTAATGTGACAATCTTTATGCTAGGGCAAAAAAGGCCTAGGGAGAATAGAATGATAGCAAGTCTTGCTTAAAAGCCTACACTAACAAGATTTCCAAATCTATTCTGCAAATTAAAGTAACAATCGGTATCTGTTTTACAGAAAAAGTCACTATCTCTCAGCTCTCTCTTTTTCAAGAAGTTTAGTAATAACTGAAATCTTTAGCGAAATGTATAGTTGGATAAACATAGATGTAGACTGCTGTAAATATGTAGGCCTGATTCATGCAACTAAAATACTTGTCAGAAAAAGGGAAAAAAAAATATTGTATAGCAAAACCTATATAATAAAGGTCTTGTTTACCTTTAAATATGATTTGGCATATAAACTGAACTCCAGTGGGGCTGGAGGCTCCTTCTGCAGAACTGCAGACAAAAGCACCTGGCATGCCACAGCTATCAAAGGAAGCCACTCACAATTGCATGCACAACCTCACTATCACAGTTTCACAAGCATATCTGATATATGGAATCAGTTTGATAGCGACTTAACCGTTTATAAGTGCAATCACAACTTCAACATGCATGATCATTCTAGATAGATGCACACATTTCAAAAATAATTGTACAACACTTCTGTACATTGTCCTGAACCTCTATAACTTTATGAATTGGGACTATGAATTTTTCGTCTAAGTGTATATTCACTGCCCTAAGTTACATGGATTCATTTCAGGTTTGTATATGCATTCAAAATAAATTAATTTGCATTTTTAAGAGGTATAGTATTCACCATCCAAATGAAAAAAAACTTGTATTAAAAAATAAATTCTAAATATTCTCTGGATAGCATTTAAATTTGAAACCATCATTAGTGGATTCTGTTGCAGTTTGGAGTAATTTTTTTTTCTTTTTCATTTCTATCCTATCCATTTTAAATTTTGAGCATAACGATGTTTCCCCACTACTTGAACCAAGCTATTATTAAGGGATTGAAGTTTTCTGGTGAATGAAGCAGCCCAACTGCTTTTCATGACAAAGTTGGTAATTAGAAGGCCAATTTAATGGTGAATCAGGCAGAAATATTCAAACCATGACAAATGACTTTAATAATACAGCTTGCAATGCTTGAACAGAAATAAATTTTACTTCTGAAACTCTCGTCTTTATGCCTGCCTGGAAGATAAAACTGTCCAGGAGGTATTTTGTACCCTTTATTCAGTTAAGCTTTTACTAGAACTTAAGCAGGCCAAATAGCTTGCAAATGCAAAAACATCATTCAAGTTCTTATGATTTTTTTCACCTGAAGGTAGACTGTGTTGAGAATTCTGTATAAGTCAAAGATTTATTTTATTTTACATCCTGCTTAACCACTGCAATAGTGCTTCATTGTTTTATCTGTGACTTGAAGCATTTGCAATAGTCTACATTGGCTTCAAAACTGAAAGCTAATTTCAGTGTTTGTCATAAGTTTGTTAAGGCCACATGCATTCCACAGTTTGAAAAATTTCATTATTCTGTCCATGCTGGGGCTTCGTAATTGGATAGTAAGGATGTTCAAAGACTAATTTAGTGAATTGCACAATATTTTAAATGGAATTATGCAGGTTTATGGGGCCTCAGGGGATTGAGCTAGGACCCTCTTGAGAAAATCTGTTTATCAGTAAATGATATTAGCAGCTTTCACCTAGCTTTTGTCTTCATTAAATTGCTGCTCTTCCAATTGAGGGTCACATCTGAGGACTGCTTTGATAATTTGTCATTATTGTCTTGTTTATTGGAGCATAAAGTTGATACAGCAAAGGTTGTGCAGTTTATATACAATGTGCAAAGAAGTTTTGCCTACCAACCCTGCCAACCTTTTATCATAGGAAAATATTTCAGGACATAAGAAAGTGTAACTTGCCCACTGTTCTAATATATTCTAAATCAGCATGCCCCTGCATGTTAATTTCCTAATATTTTCTAATTGAATGTAATATTTTATACTCCACGTTATATCAAAATGTGTTTTCTTTCCTTCTATAATTTTTTAACTGCTAGTTTGAGATATTTCCTTTTTTAAAATGAAGTAAATGTTGTCTTTCTGTTAGCCTGCCCCTTTTCAAACATACTCTGGATTTACCTTAGTGTAAAAGTAACCAGAGTTTGTCTCAATATATTGAATTTAATTTCTTATAAAATAGTGAATGCAGGATAGTTGGTCTATATTTCAAAGTACCAAGGCCATATTTACATTATTGTTTACATTATAGAATTTCAGTAAAAAGGTAAAAATGCTTTTCTTTGTGGGAAGGATAGCTGTAGATATAGATTGGCTGTATCATCCAATTATTTGATTCCTTTCATGTTATCAGCACCATAGAAAATGTTTAATTTTTCTAGCAGTAACTATGTCATAGTATCATAGAAACAGAATATACTGAGTTGGAAAGGACCCAGCAAGATCATCAAGTTCAACTCCTGGCCCTGCACAGGACCATCCTCAGGAGTCACACCATGTGCCTGAGAGTATTGTCCAAACACTTCTTGTACTCTGTCTGGCTTGGTGCTGTGACCACTTCCCTGGGGAACCTGTTCCAGCGCCCAGCCACTCTCTGAGGGAAAAACTTTCTCCTGATACCCAAACTAAACGTCCCCAGCTCAGCTTCATGTCATTTCCTCGAGTCCTTTCACTGGTCACGAGAGTGAAGAGATTGGTACTTGTCCCTCTGTACCAATGATGGTCTATATAAATTGATAGACTACTGACCAGCTTTAGACATGTTTTTTCAGGTGAATTATATAGCCTTTCAGACTTTTTCCTATGTGTAGGATTCATATACTTTTTATAACATGTATGAATTAGGCTTATTTAAACCACTTGAAAAGGCTTGGCAGGATCACTACTTTTTTTTTTTTTTTGCTTAAATTATCCTGCAGCCTAACATACGAGTGAAAGAGCACTCTTCTTGTTATATTTTATACTAATTTCCCATGAAAAACTGAAACTTCTGAATTGAAAACTATGTAAGTTTCTATCTAAAGTATTTAAATGTGGGACAATTTGGGGAGCTTTGTTTTTTTTAAGAATCAGTAATTAAAAAAAATCTGAAACAAATATGTATTTTTACTTTTTTTTTTTAATTAAAAAGAAAGTAGATTCTTGAAAAGCACTAATCCTCATTAATAGTTGCCCGCATCACCTGGAACCCTTCTTAGTGAAAAATTTTCCTTCTCAGGAAGCTTCCTGGAAGCTGATTTCAATATCAAAACAGATTTTATTGTTTTATGAGATTTCAGTGTTCAAAGAAAAAGGTTATAGCCTCTGTTCTACATTGTTGTGAAGAGGATTCAGATGTCAAAGAAACTCATGGCAAAAACTTAGTCCTTGCTCATGATCCAAGTAGATCCTTCAGCCTAAAAGGTTAAGATCAACTGGTCTCAAGATATTGTGACAAAACATCCTATAAAGTTTCATACATTCCTAGGCAGAGCAACCCAAACTACCACGCCAGTCTGTAGATCACATTTTGTTATCATACACAAATGTTTTTTTCACCTTGACCACAAGCCACCAGCTCATCCTTCCATCCTTCTCTTTTACTCTTTTTATTCTATGCAGCTTTCCTTCCCTGCAGAATCACTGTTCCTAGACACACTAGCATTTTATATCCCCCTTTACCTTCTCAAATTAACTCAATATGTTTCCCCAGTTTAATTTTTTTTACCTCACAATGCTCTGTTATCTTTGCCATATCAGTTCCCTTTTCCTACCTACTCTGGACATTGGCCAAAAAAAGCCAACAACTTTAGCGGAGTCCATGTGCAAATTTTAAGAGCCATAGAGGTGAAGATTGCAGCTAAATGGTTGGACACAATGGTCTTAGAGGCGTTTTCCAACCTTAATGATTCCATAATTCTGTAAAAGCCTTGTGCCAGGATTGTATCAGTAATTCAATGAATATTTTTAGTTGTTTTATATCCTCCTGTGCAAAATTTTATGTCTTTGAACATTTACTGATTTTGGCTCCTTGCTTGATGTTTCTTTGCGCTGTTCTTGTGCTGCTTGGACAACTGAGGGAGGACAACTATTTAAACTCAACTATGAAGTATAGCTTACTTATTTTGAGCAGCTCTTGTTACTGACAGAATGTAAATAGCAACAATATTGTGGATGTGAGTTCCTGAAGATGTAATTTGGTACAGATTCAATAATAATAAAAAAAAAAAAAGTCTTATGGGAAAATGCAGTAGTTCCATTATTCCTTTACCCGGAGCAGAAGAGAACCAGTTCAGGCTGTTCACACCTTTGGGTGTTTTCAAAGAGAACTGTCTCTCTCCAGAGACTATAAGAGTCTGCATTGCATACACTTTTACTAACTAGTTGTTACAAAATCATTAGTGATGAGTTAGCTGATCCAGATCCTGTCCATTGTTTCTGCAGCTTTTCCTTTCTTCTGGGACCAGAAGACTTGGTTCTCTATTCTTAAGTCTTGGTGAGGTACCAATTTTAGAAAGGGAGAAAACAAAACGGGCCTGTTGCCCAGTGACTGTTTATGTGCTGTGCAGCAAGAGTCATTGTACAAACAACTGCAGGCGTGATAACCCAGAGCAGTCACAGAATCACAGAAAGTAATCTTCTCCAGCCATTTTACTTTGAATTTGTTATCCCTGCAACAGATTTCTGCTGCCCCACATCTGAGCTCAGATTTACAGATTTGAAATGTTTCTGAATTTTTCACACTTGACTACACCAACTAACACCTTCTGTAAGTGCTAAGAGCTGGTCAGGAAGTGAAGAGGTCACAGAAACTCTTTGGTATGAGTTCCCTGACAGGGTGATGGTTCCTCCAGTTTGCTTTTAGAAGAAAAAAACCAGCCAGCTACCGTTCCCCTAAGGGACTTTCAGAGTAAGGAGTAAGACAGTGTGCCAGGTAGCCTCAGTAACTTCTTGGTATAGATGCCTAACCTTGGGAAAGGACAGGAGTTAAAATATTTCTTTCTCTTTCATTCTTCCCATTCACTTTACAGACTTTCAACACATCCTCCTTTTCCACTTACTTCTGTAGTGCATCTTAATCTTAGACACTGAGCATTCCCACTCCATTGTGAAAAAAACTTTGGAGCACAACTTGATTTTGTGATTATCATGTAGGGAGCTGAAAAATGAAAAGTAAACACAGCATCACTGAGCATCAAGCATTTGCAATCCTTTTCCAGATCTGATTCTCACTAAACACATTGCATGGCAGTGACTCCTACAGATTCAGAAACTGTGAGTCAGATATTTGTTACTACAGGGGATATTTGTCCTCTATGCCCTTTAAATAACACCTAAGGCATCTATAACACAAAAAAAGTCATGACTGTAGTTACTGTAGGAAAACATAGACCTCAGATGAACTTGAAATTAAGGCTGTCTACTTTGCCTGTAACTTTTATGAAAGGATGCTCACATAATTTTGATAATGTACATGCCAGTATGTCTTGCAACAGTCAGGAATACATATGTGGGACTTCTGTACGAATAATTTTCTTGTCTAATTACAACTAAGTTAAAGCATACATTATTTTTTTTTGCATTTGTGAAAACCATTTTCACATGTGGAATAAATATTTTTGCTAAAAAAGAAAGTAATATTAGACTATCTGAAAATATTCTGAACAACTGAATGTGAGGCACAATAGTCATGGGTTAGAAAGAAACATACAACTCCAACAATTGCTTTGAGAGAAAGTTAAAATATTAAAGAATTTAAATATGAAAGTGAGATTGTCATGGAGGACAATGAAAAAGTATAAAACTTATGCAGTGGGAGCAGCTCAGCCATTGTGAATACAAGGACACACACTCATTCTCTGAGTTAATCTGCTCTGTGTTTATATACGTATTTTTCAATTCTCAGGAGACATCAAAATGGTAATGATTTCCCATTTTTGTAAACAAATGGTAATACAAGCTTTCATGACAGCTGTTACTTCAAAAATGATCTAAAATATTTATGCAAATTACAGATTTTAAAATCTTTTCACTGAAGGTGTTTTCCATTCTTGAGAAAGACTCTGACAATTAAAAATAAAAACAAATCGCATCATAACCATGCCTGTTATTGTTTAGTCCATAACAAAGACAGCTGTACATAACCTTACTGTGAGTTGCTTTTTTCCAAGCAACCTTGCTTAGTAAAATTGGACAATTTATCACCCCCAGTGCCTGCAGCAGTATACACTACATGCAAGTGATTAGTTTGCCACTTCAGCTACCAGCTTTGATACACCCCTGAGAAACTTGTAGTCTGAATGAAAAGGTCAGCATGGAGCTTAAACTAACTCTTGGGGACCAGATGGCCCAGGGGGACAAATAGCAGGCTATGGTGTCTTCTGCCTATCTCAGCAGGAGTTGGGGCCTGGGAACATCTGAAGGTTGCTCTGCACAGCAACCCAGAGAGGGGTTCTGGTGCACTCTGACATACAATGTATATGAAGTTAGGCATGTAAGTGTGATATCCAGAAGCCCCACAATGGTTCATTGATCTCCTGCAATCACCTGTCTCCCCCTCCTGTAACTGTGTGAACTAACAAGAGCCACGTCTCTCAGACACTTAATGCTGGAAAGAATGAATATGAGCTTTTTGTGATTTCTGCACTTAATCTCATGAAACCCATGAATCTGATGGACCTGGGGACCTCTCTATTGGGTCCTGTTCCCTGCTCAGGTTAGCTACACAAAGTTGCACTTTCAACACTTGTTTTGTGAATATGTGAGTAAAATATTCAATCTCCAAGGCTTTCACATCCACTCAATTGCATAATGCAAAGGAGTGTATAAAAGTAATTTTTAGGGTGGACACAGCCTTATCTGAACTGAATAAATTCTTCCCAAGTTGCTGTATTTTAAGAAGCCAAAGAAAAAAGTTCTAAGGCTTTGCTCTACCACAATATGAAAAAAAAATAACTGGAATAAAAATTCTGGCTGCCTTTGAGGGATAACAGTGGAAGGTCTCCTTGAATCTGATAGCACCAGTAGTTAGACTATACACAGCTAGAAAGAGAAAAAAGGAAAAAAAAATTTATCTCTATCCTCTAAATAACCAGAAAAGAAAACAAGTACTGGTGTAATTTGGCCAGTGAGTCAATAGTGGAAAAGGGGAACCAGGCTTTATCTGAAACTGTATTAGGCTTAGAGTCAATAATTATTTAATCCCATTAAAAAAACCCAAAAAAACGCCAAACCAAACCAAGCCAACAAACAAAAATACCACAGCAAAACAGAAAATTTTTGGCTGCAACTTGCCATAAATGCTTCATTCTAATCTGCCCCAAAATAGAGATTTCTAAGATTTCTGAACAGCTTTTATAAATATGAGAACCAGTAACAGAGTGTATTAGCAGAAAGGGTTTTCAGACTTGTGAACACATGGGGAATCCACACAATCTGGGATCAAGATGTGATTCCTAGACATATTTTATGTTTAGCAAATCAAAGTCCTTAGCACAATTACTTGAGCCACATTATAACTGGCTGAGAAAGCAAGTACATAATATGCATAAATAAAGCAGAACTCTCTGAAGGCTACTCCTTGATTTTATACAGGGATTCAACAATTATTATATGTTCTACAGATAAATGGACAAAGTCCATTCTCTTGGAAAATCTGCTATGAAAGATCCTGAATGCTTATCCAACATGCTGTGTCCAAGCCTTTATTGTACTGGCAACACAGGAAACTTGGCCTTGGACCTTCGAACGGTTCTGCTGGGCTCCTAAATTCCAGGCACTGCTCAGATGTCTGGTTGGGTTGGCCACATCCTGACCCAGCTTCCTGTCTGCTCGTCAGTGGGTGCTCTAATTTTCACAGCACCTTTCTGACAGACAGTTTCAGTGAGGGGGCTCCCCAGCTGCTCACTGCAGGGTGCTTTGCAGCTGAGATTTCTATTTGCAAGAGCACTCCTGTTTTGTTGTATATATACTGCACATGTTCCTTAATTTGCTTTCTTCCCATAACAACTATCTGGATGATTTTTGGATAGTGAGGTGATATTGTAAGTTTGAATGTAACTAGAATATTATGATACACTGCAAACTTTATATCTTTCTTTCTTTCTTTTTTTTTTTTCTTTTTGTCATCCTAAACAATAAATCTTACAACTAATTTCCTTAGAACCAAACTTTCTTTGTGAGATAATGTATATAAAATGCTTGAATCTGTTGTAGATCTTTAATATTTCTATACTTCCCTTACAGTAGGAAATTTCTTTTGAATTCTGCTCTTTAGAAAAAGGAAGTTTTAGCCCCTTGAAGACCCAATAAATTACTAAAACAGGGCAATTTATGATCTTCATGCATCTCTGCAAAGAAAATTCTCCCTGCAGGTAGACTCAGTCTGTCTAAGATTCAAAGATATTAGAGGCAATTTTATGAAAGGGATCATTAATTATAAGACATGAAATTTTAATAGGAGGCTCCTTTTTCCTGATATCTTGCATGAGCCAAGATCAAAGTAACTCCTGTATGTTGACCTAGTAAGCATGTTAACTGAGCGGATCAGCTTCTCTGTCTGTCTTTTTAACCTCAGAAAAATCACATAAGTGGAGAAAGTGCATTTCAGTGTTATGTATGTAATCATATGAGATGGATAAATGCTGTTACTTTTTCACGACAGCAAAGAATTGGGTCCCACCAGTGATGGTTAGACATACTTGTCACAACCAGAACAAGGGTTCCTGATGCCTTATCAAAGATGACTGAGATTTGCACGTTGCATGGTCAGCTTGATTGATGTTTGACAAGGTGCCCAGTTGTACCTACTCCTTTATAACAGTCATATGAACTGTTTTCCTTCCATATAACTGCTTTGTGATAATCCAAATTTAGCTGCTTTTTCTGCATGCTTGTACAAAAATACACACCATCTTCTTGCATTAAAGTTGAGACCTCAAGGCATTCATATCACTCTGCATCAATGATCTTTCCTCTTTATTATTGTCTGCTCCTTCCATCTTTATGTCATCTGAAAACTTTATTAGTGATGATTTAATATTTTATTCTGGGTCATTGATAAAAATGTTAAGTAGAACTAAACCCACTGGAATTTAGCTAGAAATGCACCAAGACAACAATGATTAGTCATTTACAATTATATCTGGAGAGATATCAATTAGCCTGTTTTTAATCTATTTAATTGGTGCTATATAACATATTGTTCTAATTTCATAATCAAAATGACACAAGTCACTAAGTCAAATGTCTCAAAGGAGTTTTAGTGTATTATATCCACACAATTACCCTTAGTAACTAAATTTCTAATCATGTTACAGAATCAAAACCAAATTTCCAAGAGCCCGTATTGATTAGCATTAATCATATTATTGTGCCTTAATTCTTTGTTAATGAAGTTGCATATAATCTGTTATTTTGCACAGGACAATAAGTCTATTATTATCTCAGAGCTTTACTTTAGGTTTTCCTCTATGAATTTTGATCTTCAGAGTATTATAAGAGCTATTGAAAAGAGAGCACCTATGGCTCAGGGACATGCTCTTTTAGAAATATTCTATTTCTTGTGTAGCAGTCACCTGTTGATTTATTATTGGTTAATTCTGATATCTGTGTTTTTATTGAATTGCTTTAGCACTTGAAGGTATTTCATCATCCTCTAAAGAGACTGTATCATCTGGCTTTTTCTCATCTATAAGAATACCTGTTTATTGAATGATTCTGCTTTTTCTGTGTTACTACTCACACTATATAGTACCATGCAACTACTTTTGTTAGGATTTCTTTTGTTGGTTCACTTCAAAAATCGCTTTCTGTTATCTTTAATTTTACTTGTCACAGATGTTCATTGTGTCCTTTTACTTTGCTTATCCCTTTTCTAAGTTTTCATGTACATACAGTTCATATCAAACTTTTTTTTACTAGTATTATACAGATATATCTGTATTTTGAAGCTAATATACCTCACAAACACCTAATTCTTTGATACTAGTAAACAAACATTACTTTATGGAGAAACAATTACTTATCCATATATAAAATTGCAATTCATTTCCAGCATGCATGTCTCACTTTGGTCCTCAACTCCAAGTGTGATAGATAGATAGATAGATAGATAGATAGATAGATAGATAGATAGATAGATAGATAGATAGATAATTTCTGCTTCATAGTGCCATATGAGATCTGCATCTGAGGTAATATTTCCTATCAGATTTTAAGAAAAAACAACATATGGTTAATAAATTATGAGATCCTAAATGTCTACATCTTCTTCAGAATAACAATAAAAAAGCAGCTAAGATTTGCTCTTGCTGAACAGAAAAAAAAAATAAGAAAGAGAGAGAGAGACCATATTTTGTAGGGTTCATAAGTATGATGCCAAAGCACAAGACTGATATTCCTCTGAGGAAATGTTGACTTGCCTCTCTATCCATCGACACTTCACCAGGGTACAGAAGTCCTCACTTGGTGAGGTCTGCATGAGGTGAAGGAATTGAAACCACTAAAGGCAGGACTTCAGGGATCCATTTATTTTTGAATGAGTGAGTACTTGGAGTGATAGTCTGGAGATGGGACTGGGCAGACTGAGAAGCAGCTCAGGGAGGCCTAGCAGGAATGAAGAAGCTCAGTACTAGAGACTGAAGAACATTTTGCTTCTGTACCACAATCCAGTTGTATTCCACTACTGGTCAGGGCAGCTGACCATTCATATCATTCATATGATACCATATTCCAGATGGTGATAAGGTGGAAGACAAAAGCAAGAATCCTTAGATCTACTTTATTCGTTTGTCTCTGAAAGCGACTTATTTCTTCAACAACAGTGACTTCTGCCACCAAAAATAATATCTAAGTATATCAAGCTAAAACCAGAAATCAGCACATAGACAAGAAGTTACTTGTATCAGAACTGCCTCAGTTTTCCCAGCTTGATAACTCTGTCTTGCTTAGTCTGGGATAAAGGAACTAAGCATGACATTGCCTGAAAAGTGCACCCTCTGGGAGGATGAAATAACCCGCTGTACTTCAAGGGGGAGTGCTTAGGCAATAGTGTCATGTTCTCCCTATTTGGTTTCTTTCTTCTCACTCTTTATTCATTTTCTACAAAACACCAAAAGCTTTTCTGCAGAGCAGTACAATTTCAGCAATGCAGTTGAAGAAGGCTGGTGATCTCCTTTCCTTTGCATGTCTCACATGTACAAGGTGTGAGGCTGCACACCATAAAGCCAAACAGGTTAAATCACAATCTCCCAGTTTCTGAATGAGTGCTGTAAGAATTAAGTAATTGATGAAAGGATAAAACCACATTTATGAAACAGAGTGGTTCTGACTGTGGGTTTCAGTGTTGCTACTGTGTATCAGATGTGATCCAGCTTCTTACATGTCAGGCTTAGCATGGGACTTAACCAGAGGAAACTCAGGTAGTGAAGTTTCAATGACTATGATGCCTGGATGTTCAGCCATGTACAAGCAACAGGCTTTAGTCCCTAAAATAAATGTTATAGCCAAACCAGAAACATGCTTAGTGTCTCACATATTTCTATGATTTCTGCAAGCTTTTGTGCATCACACTTCACTTCCAGGACTAGGTAACCAAGACTTTTACTGAATTTGTCTTCCAGTGCTGATAATACTGTGTCTGGTGTATCCCCAGCCACACTCAGCACAGGCTCTAACAGAAAAGCTGCCAGCATTTGCTCAGTAGACGTTTTTGCTGAGTTAGCTGTAACTGGGTCCTCCAGAGTATTGTATAGCTTTTTCCAAATGTAATAATTAGGATTCTTTGGACCAGTAGGACAAGCTGATTGCCATTAGCAGTGCCTTTTTCTCCCTATTACCACATGTGAACTAGTGTTTGTTTTTGTTATTGTAAAAGTAAAGTATGACTGAATTTTTCTCATTTTCTTTTGATCCTAATCCTCAGTTTGCCCCTGAACTTGTGATATCCCCCTTCCATTTCACAGTGTTTGATCTAGCTATCTAAAATCAGGGAACAGATACAATCACAGCATCCAGAGCTCCATGTTAAGAAATTAATTTGGAGAGCAGACTTCCTCCTTCCCTTAGTTTATTATTTCAGTAGAAAGACAAGTGAATTCACAGTGAAGGACATGATCCAATCTACAGCACATATTTGTTTCCATGACACCCTTATGGCCACTTTCTGTGAGCGGTGTACTGGTCCAGCCCTTTGAAGCAAAGGTGCACATGAGGCTGCTGTAAATCCTTAAGTTTCATCTTAAATACAGCAGTGTTACTCAGCCAGGGATCCAGCAAGAATCCTTGGGAACAGTCTTACAACCTTTTCCATAGATGTAACCTCATCTGAGCTTTAGATACTCCATACTGTCATTAGAACTATATTTATACACAAATCACACAGGAACTAGAATAAAAGATTACTCTGTAATCTTCTCATCTAACTGACAGCATGGTGTACAATTCATGACCACAACATCCTCCTCCTGTTGCCTCATTCTGTGTTTGGAAACTACTTGAAGGACTTTCATGTCTCGATGACTTAATATGATATTGATTTCTGATTTTTCATAAAGTTTACTAAACTGGTTGCTGTTTTGCTTTGTCGGTTTTATTGGTAACAACGAGGGAATGTGTTACCTGCTGGCTACTGTCAGTTATCAGGTAGAGAGAATAAGCAATTCACACTTACTTCTTGTTAAGCATGACATTTTAATAATATTTTGCAAAAAATGTGCTTATTCTTTTCCTAGTTTTGTTTCTGCTCTATATTTTTCCAGAATAGCTCCCCTCCCTACCACTTTCTATTACTGTATCTTTCTTGTGCCTCTTTTTTTACAGCAAACAAGTTCTTTATACTTGGAAAAATTTGCATCAAATAAAAAGAAAAACTGCTATCATATTCCTAGTCAAACTAAACCCCTGAAATCAACACTACACCAAGCAAAAGAGGTGCAAGTAAACAGATCATTTTGTTAGCTGGTCAAAAAGATATTTTTTAGTAAGTACTAGGAAAAGACCAATTAGAGATTTCCTTAGACATCTTTGCACAGATCTAAATAAAGATATTTCCTTCATATATGAAAAATAAAAATTGGATAGATTTAATAGCATACTAATACACACAAGTATGACTAACTTTATATAAATCTTAAATGATGACAAAGCCAGTTACCTAATTTTCAAAGATATGGTTGCTACTATATGGATACCTTTCTTAGATGAATATGTCTCAAAGAGGAGCAAAATTACCACTGAAGAGTTTTTGTCTGATGGGCATTAAGTTTAAGGGTGATTCCTCCAACACAGTAATGAACCAAGCAAGATGTTTACAGTGTAAGAGTCACGGCCTTTCTTCTGACTTTGCCTGGTATGTGGGCAGAAAATGGACACTGGGGCAGCCTAAACAATTTAAAGGCAAATCACAAAACCTGACCTGCTGCAAACACCTACACTAGAGCTTGTCTGAGCATCCTTTTCTGTTCCAGGAAAGGAAGAGATATTTCTAAGGAGGGAATGATTCATGTCACCACAAATTAGGCCATGGAGATCCGTGAGAGAAATCATGTCCCCATATAAGTCTCTTTCCAGTAACTACAGGAGGCCACCATGACTAAGGTGGATACAAATGTTTCTCTTTACACACATACAGA
>VXBX01005992.1:535058-552633 GCA_013400415.1 Scytalopus superciliaris | reverse complement strand
CAGCAGGAACCGGGGATTGGGGGAAGGGTGGGGAAGGATGGGGAAGGATGCCAATAGGGTTGGGGGAAGGGCGGAGCTGCTCTAAGGGGAGCAGGGAAGTCTGGCAGCGTCCCAGCAACCCACGTGGCAGCTGCCGGTGGCTGGTTTACAGAGCTTAAGGGGACACTTAATACTATTAAACACAAGAGGTAAAAAGTTCTTTGCTTCTTTGGTCCTGGAATGGTTTCTGTGGTGATGATTTCAGTTCCAGGGATGTATTTTTCCACTCCTCGTAGGTGTCTCTGTTTCCCACAGTGGACCTTCATGCCTCTCTTGTTTAGAGGAGGGTGATGTTGATAATTTCTTAAGGAAACATGGTGTAAGCCCATGTGTATTCCCTTGACTGTATATCTCTCACTAGTAGGTAATTTCGGAATCTATTGATTGATTTCCATGATGCTGTGCTGCTAGTTGCAACATAATTTGGCAAAGAATAATGATATGAAAGATGTTTGGATACCCAAGCAAGTGAAAATGTTTATAATTCTTTGTTTTAGGATTATCCTGCCCAGCTCCTCAGAATACTGGTCTAAAGTAAAGATTTCTCTAAAACGAAAGACTTTGTAACTGAAACCTATATGAATGTTGCTCAGAATTTGCTAGTACAAAAACGTGCTCTTCCACTGTCCTTCTTATTCTCATTTGAACTACTTCTCTGACCTTTCTGAATACATCCACTTGTCTGCTTTGCCTCTAGCTGGCACAGTAGCCAGCTTATGCTTCTACAATTCGTAGGGCAGAATTCATCCACAAAATTTCAATTGCATCTATTTTACTCTTTTTTTTATTATTATTTTTACATTTCCTGTCTGTTTTTCCCCTTAACTGTTGATATATTTTAGGTAGATGAAGAGCAACGTGAAGCAAAACTGAACAGTGAAGCAGAGAGAAAAATGAGGAGACACATAATAATATTTTTTAACTACATAAAGATGTTGAAAGAGGTCAGGATTAATGTACTTAAATTAATGAGATTCCAGTTAGACGTCTGGGAAACATTTCTGGCAGTAAAGTGGTAGATTAAGTTGCTTAGGGAGGCCACAAGAGCTCCATCAATGGAAGTTTTTAAGAACAGGTTGAACAAACCTCTGCCAAGATTGGTGCTCTTATAACTGAACTTGCCCCGAGGAGTCTATTAAATTTGCATGAATTATAGTCACCACTCACCAAAGTTATATTAATACCACAAGAGTGTCATGATGCAAAAGACACACAGCAGAAGACAACAGAGGCTTATCAGGAGGTGATACTATTGCACTGCTGAACTTACATTTTACTTTTCCTTCCTTGTCTTCCACTTAGCTTCTCTTTTTACCCCAAAAAATATAGTAATGCAGCACAATCCCCAAGAGTGCAAGATGAGAAAGAAGGGAGGTGCCCTGCACAGGGAGGGAAGGGGATGAGGCTTCTTGGTGTGTTACAGATGCTCTTCCTTGCTGACTTCTTTCTTCCTCATGTTCACTCTTGTCATACCTTGATCATGAAGCTTGGGAAATTACTTGTTTCCAGACATAGATGTATACTTCAACCCCGTCCTTCTTCCACTGCCAGGATAAGAACCTTTTCGTTTCTGCCCCAGGAAATCTGAGCTTCAGGTCACTTCATATGTACTGTCTGAATCATCTTCCTCCTCCATCCACCATACCACTCTGACAAAAATTGTCGGATTTTGTGCTTGCTTGTGTCATTTTGAAACAAGTTATAAAGCTATTTTAGTTTTTTCCTGAAAAAAAATATTTCACTCAAAGTATGAAACATACTTAGTTCAGTATTTGCCACCTTTTACATGGAACAATTATTTTATTAATCTGAACATGCATATCTCATCCAAAATCTTAGTTCTTTAGACATATTCTTTGGTAGAAAATTCATTGCTCTAGAAATTATTTAACAGAACATGAAAGTAGTGACACACAGGTAAACACATACATACACATACATTCGTATAAGCTTTTTAATAAATGTGTCTGTAACTCAATGACTAATTAGGAAAGAAGGAAAAATAAAGATAAACATATATTAAGAGAAAATACTGCAAGGTGGTCAGCTATCACTGGAACTGTAAAATGGAGAGAAGGGGTAAATTAGATAGCATGGAACCTGGTGATACTTATTAGGCCATCAGCAGGGAGCAAGATGGTGATGTAACACCCAGCAGAAGGAGGAAGACTCATGTAAAGTTGGATGAGATCCAGTTTGTGCTGGAGATTTATGCAGTTAATTTTGTCCCTTGACTGCATTCTGATGAGCATTTCTCCTCAACATACACCAAGAAAATTGCTGCATTATAGCTGTGTTAATGGTAATCAGCATGCTAATGAGCACCAGAAGGTCGTTACAGAAAAGAGAGGTTCAAAGATGTATAACCTAGAGGAGAAGATGAAGTAAATCTTTAGGGAATGCAAGTGTCTTGTTTGTAGGTCATAGATTATTTGTTTTGGTCATTTTAGAGCACAGGGAGTTTAATTTAAGGACAGAAAAAGATTAAGCTTTTTGAATTTTAGGAGCAGCATAATGTAATTAAATATATGCCTATGAAGTAGACAGCAAACAGGGCCAGATTGTTTTTATTCTATTCTAATGTGTTCCATGATAGAGATTAAACAAGTGTGGTTTATGTCTTTCTTGATGTAAATCTAACACTTATTAATTCGTAATATAAATATCAGAATAACACTTACAGCATTTTGTATTTTTCTAACAACATAAAGTAAAAGAGGAAAGGTTTTGCATAAAGAAATTCAGAGCAAGCATGTCAAAATATAAAGGGAACATTAAAAGGTAATAAAATCAGAGGAAAATGAAAATCTACCAATGTGTAAGAGATGCCAGTGAGATAAAAGAAACCATGCAAAATAGTAGTTACAAAATTAGTAAAAGAGTTTGAATATCAGTTGCATAAATATCATAGGGAGTACACAAAATGCTAAGTTGGTAAATATCTTTCTATTTTATTCAAGCTTCAAGTTCTGTTTCAAAAGGTTAGTGTGCTCCCTGTTACTCAGAAAAGAACATATATATGCATTTGTACATTTTTCTAAGAAAGAAAATTAGACTGAATAAAGATTACATATGTTTTAGGGAAGTCCTAAGGGAGAGGACTCTTTCTTACAGAAATAGTGAGAGAATAGGTTTATAGGAGGTGTAACACTTCCTAAAGTCTAGGCAGGCCAGATTTATATGTAGATATTCCAAAAAAACCCAAACCTACCTCTATATTTGCAAGTAGCTGAAGTAGTTGAAGTTCAAAGGAGAACTGCACTTCCCATCTCCAACAAGAAAAATAGGAACAAACATTTTAGAAGGACATTTGTATGTAGGAGGTTGAACAGGGCGCACTAAGCTTTTCCAGAACTCTAGAAGACAGAACATTAGAGAAGAAAACACCAGCCGAAGCAAATACTCCCACCCCACTCTTGTTTTTTTTCTTTTTGTCCCTTTCTTGATGGGTCTTAGAGGGAAAAATTAATTAGAGGTTGAATCACAAACCAGTCTTATCTTGAGCTATGGGGAAAAAATTCACAGGATTACCAGAGGAATTGGTAAACTACATTGGATAGCTAGAAACTGACCTCCTCAGAGAATCTGTATCTCTAATGTCCAATGCCTAAAACTCATTTTAGATGCTACAACAAAAAGGCTTTGATCCACTCCAAGAGTCATATATGGTTTAAAGGTTCTAAAATAATTCTAATCCTTCTTCTAAAAATTATGTCTGCCTTGAAGTCTAATGCTTTCTGTGAGGATCAGTTCCACCAGTTAAAAGCACGTATCAGCCCTACTACCATGTCAAAGATCTGACAGGATTATTTAGGCCTCCTTGTAATAAATAGACATTGGTACTTCCAGGAGGCGGACTCACCCTAGCACAGATGACGCAACAGGGTCACCAACTTATACAATCCCTGTCTGAAATGCTCTTCAGCCCTGAGTCACCTACACCAGGTTGTTAAGACAAGAGCTAAGGGAGACACTGGTTCTTTTAAAATGGTCCCTGGAGGCCAGGCAAGCACCTCAGGCACCTGATGTTCACATGGGCATATGGGCAACTGAACTGAAGCACAGCTGCTTGACATGAACTGTCTTCTAGGAGCGCCTATCCCTATCTTTCAACTGTGGAAGGTGTCTTGCAATAGCTGATTACCTCTTAGGATGTTTGAGAAGGAAAATACTTGAAATATATGTATTTTGGAAAAAAACAACCTTCTTCAGGGTGCTTTGGGCTCTATTCCTACAAGTAGTGTTTAAAGCTGTGAGAAGGTTGACCTTCCTACATATTTTCTGAAGACACTGTGCAGTAACTACTTTCTGTTCTCTTTCTCTCAGAAGTTACCAGAACAAAAACGATGTAATGAATAATTGCTAAAAAAACTTTGCAATATCGATTGTGGCAATATGTGTAATTTGTATGACCAGACAGATGAAACAGCGATGCCATTAATGGCCAAATCTGCAGACAATCAAGTGTAAAGGCAAAACAATGTGAAAAATTATGAGAACAAAGCCACAGAGCAGAGGTCATGTAGGGTGGGATTGATATGGTATGTGGTATGATCCCGAGAAAAGACAGTGCTCAGAGAAATGAACAAACAAAAAATGTGAATAAATATATAGTGTGCCAAACAAACAGAAAGTTGCATAAAGTCAGGATGACTGATTGCAGTAATTGTTGGAGGACACTGAAATTACCTTGGGGGAAATTGTTTTAAATGGTTTCCCATATGTCAAAGAGCCTACTTTACACAGATACAGACTCAACATAGAGGTGGATCCAGGTGCATAAACTTGGTCTGTTGCTATTTTAATTCCCATAGGGTATTTATGCCACTGCATCTACACAGCTGACAGATATGGCATGACACCTGTGGCAGAGCTAAGTCTGACTGAAATGCAACTGATGTGGTAATACATAGCCGTATTTCAACTATTGTACCTTACCATGCAGAATAGAGTAGATTTGAGAAGATGGAAGTCTGCCACAGAAAACAGATAAGGTCTAGGAGGAACTAAAACCAAACAGGATCTTATGAAGTTGAACCAGAAACATAAAAATATGGATTAGTTAAATAAGTTACATAGATTGCGTACATACAGACTACGTGGAGCAGCCCAAGGATCAGCGCTCTCAAGACAGGCATTTCAGTGAAGTGCTTTTTTTATTGTTCTGGCCAGAGCCAAGCCTAAAAAAAGAAGTTGAGAGAACTGAAGCTTGGCATTTGAAGGTCTCTTCTAGTCTCCTGAAAAGACAAAGGGATTGAATTATTTCTTTAATGACTTTCTTAGATAATTTTGCTTTTTTACTCATAGCATGCCCTCAAAGGAAAATGTGAATTCAAAACATTGCATCTTCCTTGTACAGAGGGAATAATGAGTGAATTGTTAAGGTTTACTTTCTTTGGGAAATTAGACCTACTGGTAGGATTTGGCAATTTTCCACAGACATAGGAAAAACTAATGCTACCTTTTTAAAGTTATTTTTTGGAATACAAGCTAATCAGCATTTGAAGTATTCCATCATACACTGAATACCTTATTAAGATATCTTCCAGGAAGGAAAATACTAAAAGGCATAGTATTTGTGGCAGGCAAAGTGCAATTCTATGAGTGATCCTGGTGAATACTACACAGTACAATAGCAGTCCGAAAGAAAATTAAAGTGTATAACTTCTTTTTGTAGGATTTTCTAATTCATAGTTAAATTAAAACTGTTAAAATTTTATTTAAAAATTTTAATTAAAACATTAATACAAATTTCAAAATTCAGACCTTTTTCCCCACTAGTCACTAAAGAATAAGATAATAACTTTTAGCTAGCAGCCGAATTATCATCATTTAAACTGAAATGATATATCTAGAAGAAACAGACTACAAAAAAATCCAAAACTTGCCAAATTCACAATTCAGGTCCAGTAAAAAAAAACTGAATTATACACTTCATTTTAAAATGTAAAAGACATGAGTATTGAATTACTAAGTGTTATGAGTCTAAATGGACTTTTAAAATAGTTCTTAGAATAAATATTAGAATAAGTATTTCCTTCCAGATTAAGCATGCCATAATTGTTTCTTACAATAAACAGGGACAAAAATACAAACAAAAACCTTCAAGATTAAGTTGTCTCTGGACACTGACAAAACATTAATAATAGGATGAAATACTTGTATGTATTCCTCATAAAGATTTTATGGTCACAGTTTCCTTCATTTATGGTCAGGAAGAGAAGGAAGCGGAAGATTAACATTTCTGATGGCAAAAAAAAAGTAGCAGAACGATGTGCTGAGGAGAAAAGTACATTGGAAGGAAATTAAACTAAATTAAAATACTCAGAATGTATCTGGTTTTTAATCAGACCATAGGATTCTGGCCTCAGTTTAGTTATCAATAAACTGGCATGTCATTTGAGAGATTCGGTGTTTTCCACCTCCCCTCAAGCTGCTGCTCCAGAGGAAGACACGTCTACTGCAGAGTTTACGACATATCTGCCAGCACTGTGTGGATGTGAGATATTTTTATGATAGATTCCTCTAAGATGGCAACTAATTTCATTCTCTATATTTCTGATTCAATTGCTTAAATCAAGGATGTCTATTGTCATTTGAGATGTCGCTATGTAACTTATCCAACCTCACACTTCTTTCATTGCCATCCCATAAGTCAAAGGTCAAAACTAACAGTCCCATGTAGACAGGAGGCTTCTGGCAGCAGCAGAAGTGTAGGACCTTAGAAAAGATTAAAAATAGGACTTTTGATAACAAAAATTTGGGGAAAAAAAGGTACATTCTTCTTTATATGTACATTCTTCTTTAGAAAAGATGGCACTATATATTAAGTCAATAAAATAAGGAAAGATAGAGAGAACGAATGTGTTCCATATCTATTTGTCCAATGTCATAGTGTTGTAAGAGCCAGAGGACGGTCAATTAACATTAATATCACTATGTAGCAAATGCTGCCAGATTTTTTCTTTTGTTTTAGATCCAGCCTTTCGCTCTAAAAATACCATTTTTTTGATCAAACCTCTCCAAGAATTTCAGGGACATCACAGACTTTATTTCTACATGATTACAAAGAATGTAAGATTCGAGTTTACTGCAAATCCAAGAAAATAAAGTATAACCAGCAACACTTCTCTGCTTTCTTATTCTTTCATTGTTTGCAATGCCCTGAGGGTTTTTTTACTGTATATGTAGATGTGGAAAGAAAATCAGCTACTTTTGCACAGGTTCAGAGACCGGTTAAATTAAAATGGTTCAAGGTAATTTGTTGATCTTTTTTACATAGTGTTTATATACTAGAAGCATCACCTCAGATCAGTTATTTTAACATAATGTAATTCTACAAAATATTGTTTTAGTCACAAAAAAAAAAATCTATAGAAGGAAGAATATTGGATAAAGTATTGCTCATGGTGTAATTTTAATTCTGAAATACCTTGCTAAGAGGGCTTATTTAAATAGGTTCTCTCTGAGATGAATATTTAGGAAAAAATCCTACAGGATGATTTATAGAAAAATTATATGAACAGAATGAAGGACAGAAAAATTTTATTAGAAAAGAGACTCATTTCCACAAAATATAAATTATACCTTTTAGAAACTATATTGAATTTTATTAATATTCTGCAGACAGCCTCCAGTGTTAATCTCCACCCCTACCTATAAGATTTTCATTATGAGGTACAAGGTGTATTTACCCTTTAACCAAATAATTTTTGAGTACTTCAATGCAGTCTTGACTGTAGTTTACATATCTTACTAAATATTTTCCTTTTGGAGGCACAGATTATTTTATGTCATTATTCTATATAAAATCTTTGGTGAAACATTTACATGTATATGAATACGCCATTGCACAGATGCCTATGCATCTATGTAAATATATGTCATATACATATTGGTATTGAATTTATACATATCTCATGTTTCCACCAGAGGTATAAAGTTTATTGTTTGTACGTTATACATAGGATACTGATCTTTAGCATTTATGTATACATTTTCTGACTTCAATTATTTAACCAGGCTGCCTGACACTGAACTCCTTTCTGCCTATTTGGGAGTCAGTACAGAGACAAACATACTAACATATCTTTAGGTAGAGAGATTTGGATAATAAATAGTTTGTTTACAATTGTTTACTCTTTTTACTTCTCCCCCCCCCTCCGCCCCCCAGGAGCCCTCCTTCCTCTGAAGCTCAAGAAATTGATTATAACTGTTTTTTTGGTGAATGAGGCTGATCTCTGCATCAACCATTCCAGAAATATGAAGATGGGTTGTTTGCAAGGGGGGAAAAAAAAGAGTAGGGAGTCTCCAAGAATACGTTCTGAGTGATTTCCTAGAAACAGTGATCTATGCTCATAACCATGTGAATGTAGAAGACTGCGAACTCCACAAAAGCTGGAAGCTTTAAATTTTTGCACAGGCAATATATTTTTCTTCTAAAAACTAACTACTTAGAACTCATGTTACTTATAAATCTCTCATTTGGAACTAATTTTTCAAACTTACGGAACAAAAAGCAACCAAAAAGAATTAACGGTGTGTGAAAACTGATTGCAAATTAAAATGTATCAGAAATTATTATACTTTGTCTAAACAATAAATTTTAGTGTGACTAATAAGATCTTTTGCTGGAAAAATATAAAATAAATAAACTTAGAAAGTTGCTAAATATATCTCCTAAATGACATACCTTATTTTCCCTCTTTCTTCAAACTATATATAACATATATAATCAGTCCACTATATCAACACATATATGTTGATTTTCTGTACATTGTAACGGACTTCTAGCTCACTAGAACTGCTTTATCCTATCATGTTAAAGGAATTTGTTCCATTTTGTATGCTGTTAGTCATAAATGTATGACTAACTTAGTATTAATCCTGAAAAGAGAATCCTTGCAATAAACCATGAATCATTTAGTAGCTCTGTTTATTGTACAGTGGGGATCTGATTCTGGCCTCAGTGCCAAGCTTGAGTAAATCAGGTTTACTCAAGTGACTTCTACAGACAACAGAGCTCTACAGAATTGTCCTCTCCTGTACCATGACCTCCTTGGAGGTCTCAATTCGTCCTTAAGACAGCAACAGTTTATGTGGTTGTTGACCTACATGCTCCATGTGGTTTGCTTTGATGTTCATCTTCTCAAATCAGCCAGTAATGCCAAACACAGTGTGAAGGATTTTATGCCAGTCCCTCTGGAAGTTAGCTCTACAATACATAAAAGCACAATTTCCCCCTTGCCATGTTGTCCCTGTATGCAGTCCCATGGTCTCTGTTCACAACTAGGGAGATGAATGCAGAGCTTTTCTGCAGTAAAATCAACTAGCTAATACTGTCTTCATATGTTCTTGTTGACCTTGAGATCTCAGTCTAACATTTCCTCCAACAAATCTAATTGCAGTTGAAATAAATGATTGCTGTAAGACCCTTCCAGACTAATTACTCTACACAATTCTATACTACCATTCTAAACTCACAGACTTAGTCTTTCCAACTTTTAAGCCCTGAGCTGGGGTCTAACAGTGTTTGCCATCACACCACTGATTAGATTCCCTAAAATGAGAAAGTGGCTCTAAGTTTCTTGCAAAAGCTCATTCATTTTTAGCACAAAATTTTCCAGTGTTTAACTCTGTTCACTTACTCTTCAGTCTAAACATGTTGGTAAGCAGTGAACATATTTAGGCTGAACCCAAGATAGTGTTGGCTTTGTTTGGTTGATTGTTTTTTCCTGCTGAAGTCTTTAAGAGTTTCTAAAAACACTGCTAGGAAAGATACACTTTTTAGGCAATATTAATGAACTTCTGGTGCTCTTTGTGAACATCTATTCCCACCTAGACACTGTGTAAACTTTTGGAAAACTCAGATCTCTTCAGAGTTTGTTTGATAACCTCCTACCAGTGCAGCAAGTTCTACTAATCTACACCAAACAAGGCAAACAAAAGTTGTAGAGTTGCTTTGCAAATTTACTTAAGAGCTGGATGACTGAAGCTAAGACTGTCCAGACAAAACATCTAGAACATTTATTGGTAAACAAAGGGAGATTGGTGACCAGGTTTGCTGAGAGCTGGAGACAAGCAAAAACTGACCAATCAGTGAGAATGAGCAGAACACACGCAAGGTGGGACCGCACCAGACAAGGAGCCAGTATTCCTAGACTTGACAGGGAAAGTGATAGGTAAAAGAAACTGAGGAAAGGGAGAACATGATGCCAATGTTTGGGTGAAAATCTGAAGAAGGAGTTGAGGGTACTGGACCAAGGAAAGGAGGAAAGAAAAGAGAGATGGTCTGTATAATATCTGATTATTCACAGATGCAACCAGATATCATTGTGCTTAGAAAATACAGCATGATAGAAAGCTAAATGTTTGAAAACAGCAGAGCCTAGGCATCTCAGACTACTGGACAATTTAATCATGTCTTCCTTGGTAAAACATCCCTCCTTTCAGATAAAGATTACAAATACAAATTAACAAATTTTCAAAGTGTGCTAACATGTGTGGATGAGCAGCACAAAAGTCCACAAGAAAATTTGGAATTCTGTCTTCTGAGCTGGGGATGTAGCATAAGGAGAAGAAAAACTACCAACCAGTTCTTCATTAATGGAACACTGTTGCACTATGCACAAAATATGTTTAGGCTTCTCGGAAAACTTAAGTGATCAAATCCTTAAGCCTGACTTCTTAAAAAATATGCGCAACAGAATTAAATTAAATTCTGTAGGCTAATAACTCTCAGGTGTTTGCTATCAATTTTTATTTTATGAGTTCAAAATAAGGAAAATTATCCACATAGTCATTATTTGTACTTGTGGTAATCTGACAGAACCCTGCTCATAGCTCTTATACCCCAACATAACAGACAAGGTATATGGAAAACAGAGAGAGATTTTGCCTTCGTCAACAAACTTGTTTCATGCTTAACACAGAAAGCAGATTTTCATATACAAATATTCATATAGAAAGGGAAAACATGTAACTTACCCTTCCTAAATTAAAAGTGTAGATTTGGCTTTGCATCACGTTTGCATCATATGTTTGGATCTTGCATGTACCAAAGAGATGTTACAAGCTGAAAAGAAGATGAAGAATAAGGTGGAAAGTAAAACTGAAAAAATAGAGCACAAATACTGGTTCATGAAAGAAAGCAATAGAAATGTTTTGGAAATTCGAATGTTCAAGATAGACAAGCCCTCAGGCAGAGCTGATTTGCGTAATCGAACCTTACTGGATTTGGCAGATACAGAAACCAAGTGTGACAGTCCTACATGTAAGAGTTTTACCAGGCTGAATTGTTCTTCAGCAGTCACTCTGGTATACTGAACTAGGCACAAACAAGTATTCCTCCACCCTCCAGTGAGCATGTTTGTCTTATTAGCCAGCGTTTCTGACTCAGGCACGGAAATGAATGTTACTGATTTTGGCATGTGAGGATTCTCTGTGAGTTACTTGCCAGACCCCTCAAAAGTATGTGATGGCATTATCAGAAGAAGATCAAAGTAAAACAAGACTTATCTTGTCAGACAGTCATTTAGTGCAATCTAATTTGAAGAATTTCTATACTTCACTTCAGAACTGACAGTTTTTCATCATGTCGTGAATATTTTTATTAGACGATGGAAAACATTTGAGTGCATCTTCTTCATTAATTATGTCTATTATGTCAAAATTAATTTTGAGTTCCTTAATTCTTTTATTAATTACTGTATTTAATAGCAATTTTTATTTGGCTACTTTTTCCCAGGTAATTTAGGATCTCAGTGATGATTTTATTCCATTCATTTTTAAATAAAGTGAGTTATGAGCTTAAAAGAGGGTTGGAATTTTAAATCATGTGGCCTGTAGCTTTGTAGATTAAAACAATGATAAAGATAGGCAAATTATATACTTGTTCCTCAGTTGGCTGGTCTAAGTAGTCTCATGATAATTGCCAAAGTTCTTGGAAATACTGTGACACTATATCTAAGAAAGGAAAAGCTATACCATTCACTATTAGTAACTATTGAGTAAACTTTTTAAATGCTTGGCATGTCCCATACTGATAACAGATACCTTATCTGGTGAGATAGAAACAAACTACAGAGTAGAGGTCAGCAGGCACTTCTGAAGAAATTGTCCGATCTTCTCATTAAGTATTTTCCCCTCAGCTATGTAATTTTCACGTGCATTCATAAACTAAATTCATTGGTGGAGTACTTCAGAATATCTTTAGTATACCTGTATGTTGGTTATCATTATAGCATTAAGGGAATCATAACATTGTGGAGTTTGATGCTGTTGTTTGGTTTGGGGTTTTGTTTTTTTTTTTTTTTTAATTCTGAGTCTTGACATGTTTATTTCATTCTCATGCCTAAGTTCTAGATACTCCTATATGTACAACAAATGCAATCCAAACTTCCAGTAAGCCTGTAAAAACTTGTTTGTGTATGCCATTGCAAAATGCCATAGCAAAAATAGCAAATATCCCAACATAATCAACAAGCCTACCTTTCCCACTTCTCCCTGTTTTCCCCCACATTTAACAAACAGCTGGAACTGTCAAATGCTAATCCTGACATTTTACTTTCCCCTTTTGGTCCTGGTGGAGTTTAAAGCTCAATAGTGATGTTCTGAACTCTGGCTCCAAGGCACCATCCACTACTACATGCAGCAAGCCCAAAGCATTAAGTTCTGGCCAGGAATCTTTGTGCTAAGCCATTTATAAGGTGAAATAAAAGCAGCTGAGCAGATTTTGTCCCTACTAGGGATATCTGACCAGTTTCTTTCTTTTGTATTACTTGAGTACATGAATGGCATAATGAAATAACTCTTTGAAAGCAGCAATTTAAGGCTGTCTAGAGAAAATGTTGTGGTTTGGTTTGGGTTTTTTTACAGATAAAACACAAAGCCTGCAGTGTTCTTTGACACCGTGTACCATTTAAGCCATGAGCTATAAAGAAAACAGTCAACACTGACATCTTTTGGAAACATCTCATTTTAATGGTAATGATGCAAACCAAAACAAATAGAGTATTAAAAACGTTTGAAAATGTGCAGGTCCTTATTTTCATTTTTTATGGCACCTGACATTCAAGTTAGTCTCTCTTCAGAGCTTCCCCCCCTCCGTACCACCCGACCCCTTTCCTCTGAACTACACAGCAAGAAACACTTAGGACTGGACTTGGTTTAATTGTTTAAATATAGAAACTTTTTGCCACTTTGTGTAGTCTAAGGTATGAAACTAAGTCACCTGCAGTGAGATAGTAAACCTGATACAGAACTTATGGCAAGTAGAATGTGGAGACCAGATAGAATATCCTGGGGCACAGTGAGTGGAGTCCAGCTTGAAACATATTTATTTAGATGCCTATATTGAAGCAGCTGAATTAGGTCTGAGGGTCAAGATTCAGATTGAAATTTAAACCTCTGCATTTAGGAGTCTGTGTAGGTGAATGTAGGTGAGCTAGGCATGAACAGCTAGTCTGTGCAGTCGATAAAGTCTGGAGAGGGAATTTGCAGAGAAGTACAGATTGCATGACCTTCAGCTGCTGTCCAGAAAGTTACAGATCTGCCACCGACCTGCCTAGTAGTTGCCCCACCTGCAAACACCTCTGTTTGGGCACCTGAATCCAGTTCTGGATGTCTTTTGACTGTGATGGGAGTTCACTGCTTAGCTCACAGGCAGACACAACTAAACTCAAGTATCGTAAAATAGAGCTAAATCCCAAGTCTTGTGGCAAAAGACTGATTTACATCAACCATGAGATGGTAAAATTTGTATAGCTCAAGAGACAGGATGTCTAGCTAGTCTGAATAATGTTGTTCCCACAGCAGAAACTAGTGTTCAGAGCTTACACAGGGTCTGGTAGTTACTGTTGTTCCCAGTTTGCAGAGAAATGAAGAGTGATTTCTTGCTGTACTTCATAAAAATATCTATGACAAAGTTTCAGGATCAAACCCATCATTATCTCTTTAGCCATTGCTATCTTGTGCACAAAACAAAGAAAGAAAAAAGACTCATAGAATATCCTGAGTTTGAAGTCGTCCCCAAGGAACACTGAAATCCAACTCCTGGCCCTGCACAGGACAATCTAATTTCAGTAAGGTGGTATTGAAAATATATTGAATGCAAATAATAAAAATTTTTGAAAAATATATAAACCATGAAATTCAGCTAGAGTTGACCTTCTTCATAGATGCAAACAACTGGGGAGAAGGGACTTGTTGAAGAAGAGTTTATGTCTGGAGAAGACTCCTCAAGCAAATAAGTATAAAGTCTTCAAATAAGGTACATAAAATTCAATCAAATCTTTTTTTTTTTTTTTTTAATGTTTAACCATCAAATCTATTAGAAACTTAAATTATAAATTTCTGAAAAGCTGTTGGTTTTCTTTAATCCCAGATACTTACAACAACCTTGTCTGGCTTAGAAATATGCATGTTTAAGAGTTGATTTTGAAATAAATTCTGAATAAATGAGTCTGGATGAAGACTCTTGGATGACTGAGACTAGGTATCCGTGACATCAAACAATCTTTTTCTACAGCTTCTACCCACTACTCTTTTGCAGCCATATGTTTGTCTCTTCATGAATGTGTTACTTTTCTCTCTCTCTCTCTCTCTCTCTCTCTCTCTAAAATATTTTAGGAGTACAA
The DNA here is from genome assembly GCA_013400415.1 of Scytalopus superciliaris. NCBI lineage: Eukaryota > Metazoa > Chordata > Aves > Passeriformes > Rhinocryptidae > Scytalopus > Scytalopus superciliaris. Next base: position 537,958 of record VXBX01005992.1, on the reverse strand, counting down.
ATTCAGCACAAGCTATTTGACGTAATGGAGATAATATGGATGTACTCTGGCAGATAACAGAGGGACTTCAGCATAGGAGAGGTTAGGAATCCCTTGCTGGAAAGTAATAAGGTTCTATGATGAAATTTTTTGGGAAATGATTTACTTTCATTTAAAAAGTGGTTTTTAACATCTGATGAACCCCCAAATTAATACAAAGTAGACTCCTCATTCATTTGTCATAGCAACACTTTGTTATGCCTCTTCCAGTTTGAACTAATTCCTTCCAGCAAATGAGTAATTAAAGCAGTTTGGGCTACTGCAGACAAAACTTTATTTACCTTTTGTACAAAGTCATTGACGTCCTTATATCTGTATTGAGGAACACCACAACAGACATACCTAAGGACTGAATTTTTTTTCATGGCCCCATCACCTTTTCAGCTCATAGTTCCCCCAGATGAAATTAATCTCACAGATATATCTAAGTAGTCAACCTAAGGTTCCTTTATGGTCAATTTACAGAAACAGGCACTAAGGAATCACTAATCTTGCCAAATTTCTATATCAGGGTGAAACGGACTATGCCATAAAAGGGCTGCTTATTTCTCTCAGTTAACTGTAATGGCATACATCTGTCTTTGGTCAAATGAGTTTCTTTTCTTGCAATCAGCGAATAGGTCTTTCCCATTTCTATTATGCCTAGTGAATAAGCTATAGGAAAAACTCTCCTTACATATCTTGAGCTTGTGTGATTAAATTTAATCTGATTTTTGTTTCTTTCAGCTCTCAATGTCACCTCATTGTCCCTTTGTGATATCCCAGTTCATTTTTGTCAGGTAACTGTCTACTAAAGAAGGTTGAAGTTATGATTCCCCATAAGAAATTTAGGCCTAAATCCTGTCTCATTGTTGCCTGGAATCTGAGGAAGAAAACTTCCAAAACAGAGTGAAGGCAAATAGTTCCTTTACTGAAGTTCGGCTAAAAGCTTTTAGCAATCAGGATACAATGATGTGTGCCCCGGCATACAGAAATCTACAAATTTATAACCCTATTTAATTATCCTATCTAGGAAACATACCCAGTGTCTAATTGACCCATTCTACAAACCATCCCAAACCACCCCCCTGACACACCCCTTCTAAAATTGAGTCGGAGGTCTTAAGACCACCTTTTCCTCATTTACCCTCATCTTCATTGCATTACGTCTTCTATTTGGAGGTTTTCCAACACCTCTTACCCCTCTTTATACTACAACTAAACAATATGGTATTTTGACTATAACATGTTCTAGTAACTATCTGAATACAACATAATACCTCTCCCTTAGCTTCAAAATATGACACGGAGGTTAACTTAAACTTAAGTATTTGGTAGAGGGGTTATAAGCCAATTTTCAAATGCAAAAAGTCTATAAAACTATATAAAACTATATTAAAATCTACAGCTATATTAAGGCTTGCAGCAACATAATTTTCAACATAACTATGGATCGACATCTGAAAATTAAAAGCTGTTTTCAAGTCAAGTGTCAAAACAAATTTGACCATTCTCACATGAAGCCTTTATGTCGAGGGAAATATATATCCAGGAAAATTATTCTGACACCAACTGCTTGAAAATTCTCTTTCAAAATGTGTAACTTTTAAACAAAATAATTTTGTTCACCTTTTCATAAAATTATGTTTTGCTTCTTTTTTCCCTACATTTCCTGTAGTGTGCTATTTCCATTTTCAAAAAAACCCAAACATGCTATGCATCATTGATTACACAACCATCCACCACAGCCCAAAAGAAATAAAAAAAGCAATATAACACATCCAAAGAATAATTCTTGTCTCTATGAAAGTTGTTTTCATCTTGGCAATGATCTCAGAAATAAATGTTGCACTTAACAAAAATGATATTTCATGACTCTGGAGGCCAAAAATATTTTAGGAAATTTAAACTTTCATGGAGAAGAAGTTTACTGAAAAACATCTATATTGAAATTACAGAAAATTAATAAAGTAAATCAACTGAAAAACCCAGTTTTGCCCAATTTCAGTTAGTATGGAAGAGACAACGTTTTTTCACCCGGTGTAAAAAAGGGTGTAAATCATAACATTTGCATCTTATATTTAGATATCATTGGAAAGTAGAGCTGTATCTTATATCCTTCCACTTTCAGTGGCAATAAATTGAGAAATTTTTTAAGTCATGACAAGTTTAAGAAGTGTCCCTTAGTCAATAAACCACCTAAATTTAAACCTGGCTTTAAACAAGAGATTATTTCATAAGTCTTGAATAATTTGTATTAGCTCTTTGCTCTATCAGAAACAGTGTGCTCAGTATTTTGCAAAACTGAACTGTGAATCTAATAGAAAATCTTCCTGTGATATTTCATTTTTTTTCTCAAATTTCTTTTACAAAGAAAACCCAGGATCAATATTATTAAACCTATGTTTGATTAGACAACACTCAAAAATCATATTAAGAAGTTACACAGTTAATGTATGGCAAAACTTTTCATTATTTTCTGGGAAAAAAAAAAAAAAGTTGATTAGGTTGTGACACCTGTTCTTGTATTATATTATTTGTGTTCCCTACATCTGAAAATTATAAGGAGGAATCATAAAGAACAATGCATTTTGAAACAAAAAATTTAAAATTGCCATGGTTCTCCAGAGTATACTGTTCTTGGCTAAGCTGATGCTGTAGTTTTGGACTTGTTTTGTTTTTTGGCTTTTCTTTCCTTACTGTTGAAAGTATTAAATTGAAAAAAAAAGTGGGCAAATATGTCAAAAAATAAAAAGTCTGAATATCGCTGCTCTATATAAGTCCAAAGGCACAGACTATGAACAGCCGTTTCAACTGGTCTGAATCACGTTCATGAGTTCCTCTGATTTATCCTTCCATTGGCCCTTCTAGGAAAGTACCTT
>VXBX01005992.1:512939-535019 GCA_013400415.1 Scytalopus superciliaris | reverse complement strand
TTTCTTTTGCCCTCTGTCTTCTATATTTCATTTCATGTGTCTATCGAGGCTATGAAAGATAAAGCTATCTGCTTTCTCCTGTAGTAAAGAACTATATGGAATCAGTTCACCTGTCTGTCACTCCTCATTAAATTCTTACCCTCTTCATTCACATTCTGATCTTTGCAAATGAACATTTGCTTAATAAATGTTCCCAAGACTAACAGTGCAGAGTGAAAATCCCACACAGCAGTAAATTATTAACTCAGTCACAGGGGGAGTGCCATATATGACTTTTCAGAATGAGTTATTATGTGGATCATCATGTAATTATGAATTTTTCAAGCCATGATAGAGGAAAATTGAATATTTAATATTTTATGGACATATTCTGCACTGAGGACATCTTTCAAAATTTTATGATAATTTTTGGAGTGAGCAAAGAGCAGAACAAAAGTTACAAAATAATTACAAAGTGGAATATTTAATCACCATGGACATTGTTGGCGATTTCTTAAATTGCATAATATAATCAAGGTCATGACCTTTTAATCATGATGTATTCAAATGGAAAAAATATGTGCATTAAATTTAATCTACAAGTATGTTTTGATTGTTTAAGGAATGAGAATATGAGGCTTCATGCTTTATTGTACAATAGGTAGAAGGACGTAAATATTCATGACTATTCAAATGCTCCTGAACAGTCATGGCTTTCCCCTGCGTGGGACATTTAGAAGTACAGAACCTATGCTGCTTGCTCCAGGAATGCTTGCTGAGAGCAGGGAGCAGCACAGGTGCTCCTGCATAGTAGTTTAGTACAGTTTTAAACATCCTGGGGTATTAACAGCCTCTGCATGGGACTGGCAGAGACAACACAAGACCTGTGGGAGACCAGAGCCCTTCTGAAGCTACAGCTGGATGCCAGGCACGATATCCTAAGGCATCTAAATGGTATTAGGCATGGATGCCGAGGCTTTTGAATAGTTCTCTAGGAAGCTGAAACCAAGTATACTTTAAGAGGCACTAAATTCCCACATATGTGCAACAGACTCCAGCTGTGAATTGGGAGAGCAAGAATCATTAAGGAGAGCAAAATATTTACTTTGTGTTCTGATAAACAAGAATTTGAACAGAAAACCATCGTTCTAAGGCTGTGTTTCCACAGGAAGAAGAAAAGTTTATCAAGCATTTGATAGTAAGCTAAATCAAACATTGGTTTTGACACTTTGATAACCATTCAACTTAATGCAAGCCTACCATAAAAATCCGGAACAAATAATGCTTTTTTCCTTAACAGTCATTTATACCTTCCCAGAAAACCTGCTGAAAACCAAGGCAGGGGAAATTTACAAGCCTGAGAAGTCCATAGAGCAAAAATATATATACAGTAAGTACATATTAGTCTGGAACTCTGATTTCATATATATATATATATATGTATATTTTAATTCTATTTATTTGTTTAAACAATTTACTGCATGTCCATTACTGAAGAGTAACTCTGTACCTCACATAAAATAATTCACAGTTAAAATATAACTTGTGGCCATGACTTCAAATGCCAAGACATCAGCCTGACTTCCTTTGCTCAAAGGGGTAAATAATGGAAGTTAAAACATTTGGACCAGAGTGATCCTACACTGATAGTGTGGTCAAGTCTTAGTCACAAAAAGCATACTAAAAAAGCACACACCAGAGAACGGGACTGGTAGGCACCACTCACATGCTGATAGGGTCCAAGACACCCAAAACTGAGAAGAAATATTTTGCTTCCTTTTGCTAAACAATGCCACATTGCCTCGATTCGTGACTGCCTGCTTCAAGACAAAACTGCTTCTTGCCCTTGAAGGCAGATTCTTCAAAGTGGTGGGCTGAGAAGAGCTACTCAAACAATTTAGAGTAATATATCAATTTAATAACATTATATATATATTTTTCGGGTTGTATATGGACCTGTATATACATTTATATGCACTGTGATATATAATTTTCAATATGACATACTATTGAGTGTGCCATTGCTGTGTTCCTTGCTCCAAGGGCAGCTCAACACCCTTCGGAATGAGGCACTTGTAAAATTTGAATCACCTTAGATTTTGGAAGGAAAGTTACGTGTGTGTCTAGGTGAAAAAGAAAACATCTAGACTTTATAAAATGCTAGGAGCCAAGTACAGAATGTCAAGTGTGTGATTACACTTTACAAAAAGATTTTTTTCTTTTGTTTTCAGGAACAAAATTGATAAAAGATCCAGCTCAAATACTATGATGATGTCAATAATGAATAACAATTTCAGTTCAGGTAATTATAGTTTTTCTACCTGTAATTACACTGTCAGTTTCAAATATGGGCAATACCTTTTGCTGTTTTCAGTTTCAATTACAGGTTTGGGTTACTACATGCTATTAAATGCTCTCTCTGAAAACGACTGACCATCAGAGACAAGTTAAACGTATGAAGGACTTGGGAAAGAACAACACATAGAAGTGTAATTTCTACTAAGATTTTTAAATAGTATGTATGTATTTCTATATAAATAGTTTTTAATATATATTTAAATGGTTCCAGTGACGTTATCTAGGCATTTCTGTCTTCATCTTGAACTACGAAACAAGTGTCTTTGCACTCATCTCTTCAATTTCTTTCCAGAATTTCAAGTTTTCTCACTGTCAGTAATCTCTGACCCTGACAGTCCTGGTATGGACATTTGGTAGGACACACTGACAGCCTCTCTAATGCATGAATGTCATAGAACCGCCTCTATTTCTTCAGTAGCACTTCAAGGACTTCTATATGTTACTGAATGTTTCTAGCTATAACAGCAGAACAGCAATCACAGGCAAAGGCCCAGGTAGATCTCCTTGCTTGCTTAGACACATCCCTTCATGAGTTAATACAGCAAACAACCATGCTGTACTTTTCAGGATGCCTCTGGTGATAATTCTTTTGCAGTCTGTTCAGGAATGTAGATTCCATGAGCTTACTAAGTGTGACGCTGCTCTTATTGAGATGAAAGCCAAAACCTTTACTGGAGATGTAAAACACCAGAACTAGGTCCCCAAGCCAGTCTCATGTAACCAAAGAAAATTGGCCTACACTAAATTAAAGAGCGTTGTAGAGTACCATATAAAATACTATAGAAAACTGATACCCTAAGTATGTGGGATCTGACTGGGAGTCATTTATTAACAAAGAAAAATGGATGTCCTAATTTTGCAAAGGCACAAAACCCAAAAGCATTATTTTTAATATTAAAACCAACTGCTCCCAATCACAGCGAATGGAACAAAGTCCTGACTGACAAGGGACATTCACAATACCCTCCACTACATTAGTGTTTTCTTTGAATAGTAAACAAAAACCATATTTAGCACTTTCATAGCACTTTATATACTCAAAGGACTTCACCAACCATTACTGGCATATCTAGATGCTTCTTATATGCAAATGAATGCAGATATGAGATAGGCATTAGGAGGCAGGATATTAGAATACATTAGCAAACGGACAATAGAAAACAGCTGGTTTGACTGACTGTGGAGGGTGTGAGTAGGGAGTAGCAGATAGCACAATTCACTGCTCAGAATTATGGAAGGAATTGTGCTGATTGCCATCATGGCTTAGAAACTCATCACTTAATTAACAATATAAATATTTTAAAAATTAACATTTCATAAAACCACAGTAAGAGGTTCCATTGTGAGAATGGGAAAGGATTAATTCACAGTTGGCTGGACGGATGGCACCCAGCCTTCATTCTCTTGCCTTACAACAACACACACGTCAAGAATTAATACAACACAATTCATGCCCTGTCATGTCTCATTACTTAATTATGGAATGTCTGTAGTACTTTGGACATTACTGAGCCTATTTGATTGGCTGTGACTGATGTCATACCCACTTTAATACTAGCTGGTACATGCATGGATAGGCCTGTCCCGCTCCTCACCATTTTCCTTCTTTCTATTCATGAATTCTATTTCATAACAGTAATAATATACTCCAGGCAGTGGATTTCCAGGGAATTATTGCATTTCTCAAGTGGGTGAAGTCATTTGGCCTTTCAGCCTTATGCCTTGCAATACCTTCCTGGGCATGTTATAATTGCCCAGAAATACACTATATCTTGCGTATTATAATTTTTACGTGCCATTCTTTCTTTTTCATTTGACCAGCCCAAATAGAATCCAATTGGAAAAGAGAAGTTGTCAGGTGAATTTTTTTTCAAAGAAGTATCTCAGATATATTTGCAAGGCTTTGAGTGTCTCATGCAGATATGATTTAAATGCATTCATTTACAAATATTAATCATTTAACATCCTGTATAAAATATAATGGCCACATTCTCATGTCCCTTGACAATACCAGAGCACTGTCTCCTGTGTCTCTAAGGTGGCAGGAGCGCAAGATGACACACTTGATTTAATAAGAGCACAAAACTTCATACAGTGATTTAATAGAATGCTTAGATATATTTAAGTGAGATACTACAGTAAATGTTTATGAAAGCTTAAAAGCAATCATTCTTGTAGAACAATCTTTGAGTCTAATTACTGAAGAAAGTACAAGGCATTCTTCTTAGTTTATGGTAAACTACTGAAGTCAAAACTTACTTTAAGTAGGAAGAGAAAATAATTTAGGCATTAAAAATATCCTCACATTTAAACAGGAAAAATTGCAAGATATTTCTAGTCCCCCCAAATTTGACATTCTCACTTATGGATCAGTAAAGCTGGACTGAAATCAGAGTCAACTTTATCTTCTGAGTTACAAGGTTCACTTCTAGTTATGATTGAGACTGCCATTGAATGCTTTTTACTCCTAGAGTATTTTCAACCAAATATCTCTAATAACTCAATGAGCTTTAATGAATCAAGCCTTCTGGCAAAGTCCAAAAGGAAGGTCAATTTAGTAGAAACTAAATTATGGCAGTGTGCTGTGTTAGTACTTTTTATAACTGCAATGATAAAATGGGATATCACATTCTTACCAGAGTCAAATACTCTTACAGTAGTTCCATTTTTGCTTTTTGTTTCTTCGGGAGGTGGCACCTCCCATCACCTGAACTAGGGCTACCCTAGACTTAGCCACAGTAACTGTGAGGGGGGTGAGGCTCTGGAACCAGTTGCCCAAAGATGTTTTGGATGCCCCCTCTCTGGAAGTGTTCCAGGCCAGGTTGGACAGGACATTGAGGAACCTGGTCTAGAGAAAGGCTCATGGCGGGGGGATTGCAACTACATGATCTTTAAGGTCCCTTCCAACCCCAGCCATTCTATGATTCTCTGATTCTATAGATGTAAGATTGGAGGGTGTCTGGGCAGTTAAACACGATACTGTGCTGTGAGGTGTTTTAGTTTTGCCCCCACTGTGGCTTGCACTTCCCATGTCTGTTGCAGCCATAGTTCAGATGTGAAACAGTACTGCACACAGTGCCACCTCTGAAACTCAACCAGCTAGAGATTGTGACTTCCTGTCTATTAGAATGAGGTGATAAATAAAATGAAGGCCACAGCCAAAAGTGAACATATTTCAGCAACTGGAAAGTACACATTTGCGCCATCTATGACAAAGGGCTGCTAAAACTCTGAAGAGACTGTTCTTAAAATAACTGGGGCAAGAGAAAGTTGGAGATTTTTATTTTGCATGATGTGTAATGTCAAATTTATAATTAAATAACAAATAGGAGTTTTCCGTGGTTCCCTTTTTTGAGCTTTGGTCTACCCACTGTAAACCAACGTGGTCATGGAAAGAAAAAGGTCTAAGGCTAATCAAGTTTACAGCCCTGCTTTGTGGGAAATAAGGCCAGGGGAAGTGAACTAGACCAGGTAACTGGGATGTATTATATGAGAATTTTTCTTGGGTGTAAATATTTAAGACTTACAAAAAATGACAATGAGTTGAAGGTAGAGAAGAAGGGTCCAAACCACATCCTCAAATTCAATATGCCTCTTAAAAGAGAGAAAATAGGAAAAGGTCAGCATTAAATTCCAGAATAATTGTGGACTTAGGAAAACTGACTTTTCGATCACCCATGAGATCTAACTCAGCAACTTCTTCCACAGGTAATGATTTCAACATCATTTATCAGAAAAACAGAAAGGCTTGGTCCATGGTAGTGGCTTTGTTCCTCTTTTAGTATTATCTTGGCTCAGATACTTGAAAGCTTTGATATCCTTTGGGACCAGCTCCTGAGTGATTGGAACATTAATAGCACTACATTAAGTTCCCCCCATCTGAGCCCAAGGGACAGTAATCCATGCCTCCTACCTGCCTGAAGAATGCCTTCATCAGCAAACAGCAGTATTCTGGAGCTGGAAGCTCTTGGTCTTCTTGTTAAGCTCTTTCCCTTTGTATAAAACAAAGACTTCTTGAACAGAGAGATGGAACCAGTACTGACTTCTGAGTACTGATTTCTCATCTATACATCCATTTTCATCTGCTTTCTGTCACAGCATCATCTTCTGCAATAGGACAGCCTGCATCCTACAAGACTACAGTGGAGTCATGAGGGTGAAAGGTAGAAAAAGTTCTTCCTCCTGCATGTGGATGTTGCTGGGGCAGAGGCTTGGATGGCTGTTCCTGCACTTCATACAAGCAAACTCTTCTTTTGTGCCTCCCAGAAGGGTCTAAATAAGAGCATGAAAGAAAGGGACCAATACAGCATAACAGTGCTAAGATTTATGCAGATGCACATGTCCAGCTACAGAATACTCAGTTTTCTTTGCTTTTAGGATCAGGCCTGAGTGTCACTGTTGCCAGTGCATTCCCATATAGCATTTAGATTCTTGAAATGACACATGAGTACCTCATTTTGCCTCCAGAATCTGAAATTTAATGTAGCATATTAAACTGTAAAACAGCTTGGAAAATATTGGGACTGATGCCAGGCAGGTAACAAATGCTAGCTCACCATATTTTGTACATCCATGAAATGCCACAGGTAACTGGCACCACCGACACTCAGTCACTGTCATGCAGGTAGTACCTCATTACAATTTTGCACTACTGGACTCTAGGATAATTTTACCATTTTTCTTAAGTTCATCAAACAGGCTTTGAAAAAAAGTTATGATGGACATCTGGTTTCAAATAGAGAGGTCTTCTAATTGCTATCAGTTCAACCCTGGAAACCTACCAAATGACAATGAGAAGGGAAAAAAAAATCAGGTATCAGGTCATAGTAGATTGTTTTGCTGGTAATGAAGAAAGGTCTGAGAAATGAAGATAACTTCTGCAACCTTGTGAGTCTTCCTGCATGATACAAATTTCTTCTCTCTCTTCAAAAAAACCCACTCTGTTCTTGTTTATTATCAGAGCAAAAGTCTCTCACCTGAGAAAATAACATATGCTAACAGTGACTGTTCACACAGCAGTATGAATAAATAAGGAATGATAAAATCATAGATGAATGTATTTTGTGAAATACCAGTGAAATTACAACAGCTTTCAAGAAATTTTTAAAGATTCATTATTTCAGGTAAACACTTTTGTAAAACTACAAACTGCTTTGAAACCAGTTATGTGGAAAGATAATTATGAAACATAAGTAATAAAATTAATTTTACTACAAATAATTTGTTAATAATTGTAAAAAATCATAAGAACATGGAACTTAAGGAGTAAAAAAGTGTATTGGACTGTTATTGGTGCTACTAAAGTCAAATGAAAAAGTTAAACAGGCTATGAATAGAATAAGAATGCAAACTATGTGATACTTTGTATCACATATGATATTTTAAATTATGGACTATCTCTGTACATTTTTTCAGCAAGGAGTAAAATTTCCGATAGTTTGTGAGTTTGAAGATATTATCTTAATCATGGCATTTAGTTTGGAAAGATACTCAAGTGACGCTATCATTACTCAAAGAAGGAATACTGCCATGCAAGTATTAAAATGTGATAGGTACTTTTCCCTGCAATAACAATAGGCCATGAGTGATATGAATATATAGTGAATACACTCTATTTCTGTTGGAGATATCTACTTTCACTGCTAGCACATTTACACTAGCAACATTGTTTAAGTTTACCAGAAGAGCTGTCATTTAACTGACAGATGGCTCCAGTGGCTGGACATAAAGCATCTCACTGAAATTGTTCAGTGATTCCCAAACTACTTTAACAATATATTCCAAATTCCCACCATTTTCTGTGAAACTATAATTTATTTATTGGTGTTACTTCTTATACAGCCCCTATCACTCCAGTCTGAGTACCTCCCTGTATTATACAGGATAAATAGAAGATATATTATTTCTCCTTCTCCCTTTTTTTTCCCCGCCAGCTAGCAATTCAAAATTACTTTATTTTACTATGTGTCTGTATCTCTGTCTATTTTGGAAGAAAAAGCAGATCTTACTTCTCCATCATGACTTTTACCACACATATACACACATATATATATATAAATCTAAAAATAAACCTTTTATATATACAGCTATCATATTTATACAACATACATAAATGGTAGAAGTTGTGATGGAGAAGTGGGATTTGTTCTTTCTTCCCAAATAGAGAAATTCCATTTTGTGGGGAGACTTTTTTTTCTATCCCCAGCACCTTCAACATTTTCGTCCACAGAAACCACTTTGGAAGAAGGGTTTGGGGCACCTGTCTGTCATCTGTGTATGCATGGCAGGGCAACTTTGAAAAGTCATACCTTCTCCTGAGTACCAGCGCTGCAGCTTGAGACAAAGCACATATCAGTGTTGTGCATTTTATTTCCAAAGAGCTGAATATGACCCAAAATCATCTCTTTATTCTAGGTTTCTCTGATTTCAGGTGACTACAGGCATCATGAAACTAATGCTTACATTTTTCTGAAGTCCAAATTCTCATCTCATCATGGCGGTACCTTTTCAATGGTGACATTTACTTGGAACATTTAAGCCAGATAAACCTAGACAGGAATTGCTCTGTACTTCTCAACCCCAACTTCAATCCTCCCCAGAAATGAAGATAAGGTTGAAGTCTGAGATAGCTTTGCAAGAATCCTTGTACAGGAAGAGAATAACTCTGCAGCAGGCAGAGGGATTCCTGACCTAGAAGAAGCATGCTGTTGGGCTTACTTCTGGAAAATCAGCATCCATAGCCACTTACACAGAATTATAGAATTATTCAGGTTGGAAGATCACCTAATTCCAATCCCTCTGTCATGGCCAGGGGGACATTGCACTAGAGTAGGCTGCTCAGAGCTCCATCCAAATTGGCCTTGAACACTTCCAGGGAGGGGGGATCCACAACTTCTCTGGTCACAGAGTACACCCACTAAGGTTCTCAGTCTGAAACTAGTGCCAAGTCTGTACGCTTTGTCCCCTTTCACCTTCAATCATCTTACCCTGATCATGCCACAAAACAGAGAGAAGAGAGAAAACAAAGAGAAATCTTTACTCAGAAGTCACTGCTCCATGCAAAGAAATGTCACCTTCTAGCCCAGGAAATGGATCTTCCCAACTAGCCCATTGAACTGCAGGAGCCTGTGCCAGTTTTGTACCAAAATATGTTAGTAGTCAATAACTGACATAGCTGGGAGATGAATAAATGATCTTCACACTGGGAGACATGGACTATTCCCAGAGGGCAACAGACAGTTCTGAGGTAATCCAAAAGTGTCTTGATGTGAGTTGATGGGCTCAAAAAGGGAAAGTTCTGTTTAAGTAGTTTGATATCCTTCTATGGTGAGGTCACCTTCTTTGTGGATAAAGGGAATATGGTGGATATAGGTTTTCTGGATTTTAGAAAGGCATTTGATACTCTCCTTCATAGCATCCTTCTGGATAATTTATCCAGCTGGTTTAATGGCAGGGCTCAAAAGTTAGTGAATAGGGCTATATCTGACTGGAAAACAGTCATGAGTACTGTGGTCCAATGCTCAGTCCTAGGTCCAGTTCTGTTCAGTACTTTTATCAGTGACCTGGAGTTGAGTGCTACATTAGCAAACTTGCTGATGAAACTGAACTGGGAAATGCTGTTCACTCTCTTGAGAATAAAGAGGCATTGCAGGAGGCAACTTGATAGGTTGGAGTGCTGGCCTATGATTAAAAGGATTGAATTTCACAAGTGCAAAGGCTGGGTTCAGCACCTGAGTTGGAGTAATACTGAGCACATGAATAAGGTGGGACAGTGGCTGGAGAGCAAGCTGCAGAAGGGGATCTGTGGATGCTGGTGGACAGCAGGCTTGGTGGGAGGCAGCAGTTTGCCCTGGCCACAGAGAAAGTGCATCAAACAGGGCATCACCAGCTGGTCAAAAGAGGTGATTTCCCCATTGTATTCCACAATGGTATGGCCTCACCTGGAGTTCTGTGTGCAGTTCTGGGCTCCACAGTTTAAGAAGGGCATGAAGGTCCTGAAGCTCATCCAGAGGAGGCCAAGAAAGTTGGTGAGAGGGCCACAGAGAATGTCCTATAAGGAACAACTAAGGACTTTGGACTTTCCTTATCTGGAAAATATGAGGCTGAGGGATGACCTCATTGCTCTCTGCATCTTCCTGAGGACTGAAAGTGGAAGGGGAAGTGCTAGCCTCTTTTCCATGGTATCCAACTGTAGGACACATAGGAGTAGTTCAGAGCTCTGCCATGGGAGGTATAGACTGGATATTAGGAAGTATTCCTTTACTGAGAGGGTGATCAAACCCTGAAACAGCCTTCCTAGAGAGGTGATTGATGCCCCAAGCCTAAGTCAGTGTTTAAGAGGCATTTGGACAATCTTAACAACATGTTTTAACTTCTGGTCAGCCCTGAATCGGTCAGGCAGTTGTGCTAGATGACCATTTAGGTCCCTTCCAACTGAAATACTCCTTATTTTTTTATGGAGAACTATGTAGAATGACACACCAATATAACTCTCCATTAAAAGAAGCATTATTTAGTGCTATTTAGAGCACATGTTGAACAAGCAAGAATTATGTTCCTGCCACTCACCAGATGTATGACTATGGGTAAGCCAACTTTCTTGGCCTTCACATACCCATAGAGGCTAGGTGTTATGACAGAAGTTATTCTTAGGTTAAAAAATGATGAAAATAAATCACCATTTCAAAGTCCTATGGGACAGTCAAACAAGGGAAATTATATAACTGAATCTAAAACATTAATTTTATCAATAAGTTCTTAAATTAAGAATTTATAAAGTTCATTATGATTATTTTCACATGAAGTTAACTTATATAAATTGAAGTGAGGGAATATTGTTGGACTGGTCTCATACTCCAAAGAGGAATTTACTCTCACTGCACCTTATATTTACATTAGAGACACAGCTGCTAAACAGCTGCAATCTACTTCTTTTATTCTTAGATCAACACAAGTTGCAACAAATTTAGTTTCCACTGACCATTTATTTAAGAGACTTTTACTGATCTTGAAAACACTAACATTCATGGCTATGTTTGAATTATTCAAGCCCACTTTGCTGAAAAACAATTTATGAAACTCTGTAAACATATGTAGCATAATTGTAATAAATATTGCAATATAGCAAAATATTGTAATATTACCTGTCTGACTTGAAAATCTAACCCTATTATATGACATAATTAATGACAAAAACAAGTATATAAATATGACCTTAATTTTTTCAGACATATAAACTTACCTTCATGCTATTAAGATTATTGGTATTTTCCCAAATAAGGAATTCTCTTAGCAGTGGAATTGGTGGGAAGTTTTTTCTCCTCATAAAAATCCTGTACAAAGGGACAGGACTAAACACTAAAATGTATTATTTTTATGGCCATAAAATTAACTTTTAAAAAGAAAAAAAAATTAAAAAACCTTTGTTGTTGGGTTTTTCACAGCAATTTTTACAGTTTTTTGTAGTTTGTAAAACCCATTTAGAGATTCATATACGTGTATGCATTTATATCGCATGCACAAGGATTTAAAACTACTGCAAAATAGTTATATATCAAGAAAGAAATCAGCAGTTTATCTCATAGATATTTAGCTGTACACACAAGTTTGTCACTGGATGAGTGAGCATAAGAAACATCTAACAGTGAGAACTTTACCATTTTGTATAGAAGTCATTGGAGAGAGAGATAAGATGTTGTCAGGAAATAGTTTGCAGAAATCAAAAAACCTGTACAGAATGTAGAGCCATATCTAGTGAAAACAGGGAAACATGGATTAAAGTTAGCTTAAAACATTGATTTTACAATTGGTTACAAAGGAAAGGTGAATCTTCCTGTCTTTTACATTGCATCCTAAATAATTCTGCTGCTTTTCCACCATAATTATATAACTTTATTTTCCATGAGGCTTCCCACTCGGTCTGTGCGCAAACCTGTGTCTCCGTGGTACAGTTCCACAGTGCAGATTATCTTCTTCACACACTGTTTATCAAGAACTACAGGAACAGGTTTGTAGAGTGAGTCACTGAAACTTTGATATCCATACTACATGTTTCAGGGGTTACCTCAGATGCCTTTCAAGCCTTTAGTTTTGCTTCATCCAAGAAGTACCTAGTTCATGTACTCTAAGTTTTTTCTGTAAAGTGAACCAAACCATGTTATGTGGGAATGAGTAGAAAATAAGTACATTTGCAATCCAGCCTAAAATAATAATACAAACATACCTTTCAGAGGTCAGAGGATGGACAGTCAATTCCTCACATCTGTGTTGTACATTATTATTTGTAACGAGGACTCCTCAACTAAAAAGGAAATAAGCTACATCATTTCTCATGTGAAGCACAGACATGAAAGGAAAAATGAAATTTAGAAATGTACTTTTTTAGGAAACAAAGTAACAGAATATTTGCAAACCTTGTTATTCCATTGTATCTTAGTAATGTAAACATTTCTGGCTCCAAAAGCAAGGTAAAACCTTTTACTCAACTAATTTTCCAGTCTCCAAGTGTAGTTTAGGCCCTTCTGCTTACAGATTTCTTTGGTTTGGTGACATAGAATATCTTCTAAAACCGGGAAGCATTCAGAAATTAATACATGACCAGCTAAGGGCAAGAGGATGCACATCACTGGAAGAACATCAACTTGAAGGCATATTGTTGAAGCTCTGAACAAAACAAACACAGTGTTTGTAGAAGAGTATGCATGAAATTTGTACATGATAAATGCAACTACACATTCATGTCACAAAATTAAACTTTGAGAGACAAAACAACTGCCCTATATAAATTTTGGCCCACATCACACCTTCAAATAGCACTCAGTTCACAGGGCAGCAGTGAAAAGAGAGTTGAGCAGTCAGAATGGAGAAGTAGGAATTGAAAACTTGTTTGTTCCTGCTGGTCTAATGACTAGAGTTTCTCACTGAGAACTGAAATAAGAATTGGTCTTCACCTTAAAATCACCCTCATCAGAAAACTAAACAACCAGTCTCCTTCCTTCTCAGGGAATTTTATTCACAGTCATTGACAGAACCAAAAGCCAGAAGCTTTATTAGACCTACAGACAGAAAAAATGGCTTATTTTAATTTGTCCTAAGGCCCCGAGCTGTCAGCAAGTACCTTACTGTCTGAAGAGGTAGCCTTAGGACATCTTTTGTCTGGGCAGTTAGTAGGACATGAATGTATCAGGAAGAATGTACACGTATCTAAGAAGTGCACAGTACACTCCTTATCTTGGATTATATAAATCCTCTTGTTTACAATGATAAGAGAACTATATGAAACCTGAATCTTCCCATGAGACAAATTTTCCCTTGCATAAACCTGCAATAAAAATGTGCAAATAAAATAAAATTGCTAAGGGTTTATTTGGAGAAAAATAAAAATATAATTTTAAAAATGTTTCTACCAGGCCGTTTTAATTATAATTAAAAGTTGTGGGGTTTTCTTGTGTTCCAGATAACATTTAGAGATTGCAAATTTATTACTGTCTTTAAAGCTGTAGTAGTTTTTTTCAGGTTGCAGAGCATACCTATCCCCTGAAGACTCCTTTTTTCCTGTATGGTTTTCAAGGAATCTGACACAAAATTCTCTACAATTTTCCTTTTCTGATCATCTTTGTTTATAAGAGAGATGGGAGTGATAGATTTCTTTCAACTTGGTTTTGAAAGATCTTTAGTAAGAATGGTCATCATTCTGCTGAAACTTAGAGGTTGAAGAAGCATCGCACTTCTCTGTCATATTTGAACATTGTCCCATTCTTCTAAGGAATAAATCTGATCAGAATTATTGACAATGGGCAGACACAAGTCTGTGTAAATTTTATAAATCTTGGTTTTGTGACAGAATGCACACTGACTAATAGAAACATCCTTCAGAGCACTTAAACAAGGTGCCTCCATTCCTGGTAAGCTGAAAAGAGTGGAAGGAGTGTTTGTGGAAATTGTCCAAGAGACATTCCTTTTTGTTTCTTTTGATCTCATTCTATATATAGGTCTGCACTCTGAATCCAGTTTGGACTGCATTCAAACTCATTCCCCCTTCTAGAAATAGAATAACTCATTCTGGATCTTTTATTTGCACAGTACTCAGCAAACAGCTATACTCAGTGTGCTGCCTCTTTTTTGCATGATTGGAACATGATGACATCACTTTTTCAGAAAAAGGTTCAGAGCTGCAGATCACATCTTGGTGTGGAACCTGAATGAGATGAACAGCTTAAAGACAGGGCAAGCCACTTATGACACCTGCTGGGATCTCTGCCCGTGGAAGCTGAGGTCCTGTGCAAATAAGTGTGTATAGAAGAGACAAACATTGAGAGGGAGCCTGGCTCTGCCATTCACTACCTCAGATGTATCTGAGGATCATCTTTACCTTCTCTCAGTGCTGCTTATGCATTCCTCCTGCTAACTCTGCAATGCAAAAAGGAGAATTTACACTCTAGCAGCAGAGTGCTGTTGCCATCCGGCCACAGAGTCCTGAGACATTCACCTCTGACACAACTATTTCCTATCTTCAAACCCTTCTGATGGCTAGTTTCATTAATAGTATACCATAAGTAGTTTAGCTGATTATAAAATCTATGCATTCAGTTATTCCACACATGCTTTTTAATACTAACCCGTCACAGAAAATGAGGCATTTGCAAAAATAGTTTGAAATATACAACCAAAAGATAGGGCAAACATATATATAGACAGAGATTGCAAAGGGGATCTAGGATTTTACGTTCTCCATCTTGGAAAAAAAACGTGTTTTGACTCCAAACTAATTTAAAAATCTCCACTACATGAAGTGACATATTTCATCACCACTCAAAAACAACTCTAGTCTTTATTTTTAAATTTATGCTGGCAGTTGCTTCCTAGAAACTTTTAATGAAAAATTTTGCAGTATCTTGCAAATTTTCAAAGGACCTGGATTATCTACTACAACTTAATATAAATAATAATAGTCGATGCAATAGTTAATATTTTTTGGTGCAGGATTTATTTAGATATACACCTTAATATCCTGACAGTATGAGCTGATTCATGCTTTCAAAATATTAGCACACCTAACTATATTCAAAGTGATAGTCCATTGTAAAACTCTGTATCTTTCCTGCAAACTGCACGTCTTAGGTGAAGTATAATTCTGAAACAATGTTAGCTCACATTATAGCAGGAATCATACTGAAGACTGCCTACATGGAAAAACTCGAATAGTTATGGAGTTGAGACTCAGTACAGTGAGTTCTTCCTTAGTATCCAATATGATCTTTCAGTCCTTGGGTCTGACAGATTTAAAAAAAAGTGTCATCCTTCTGCAACATTAACTGGAAGGAAATATATCTTAGACAACAATTGAAATCCTGTTTTCTTACTTTCCAGTTGCACTTCTACTCAATGAGTATCTAAATTAGAGTTTTTGTTTGTGCATGCACATTGATATGTTTTATATGAAAAATACTATTATAAGATTATTTTTTGTCATCATGATGTTTCCACAGTGTGTATTCCTTTCAACAACACAAAATTTTCTAATACCTCAACCTCCAGATAAAAAGATTTTCTCACATTTAAAAATGTTGAGACCACCAAGCTTTATCCAACACACCTCAACAGCAGCATATCTGACCTTCTTGAGGTTGGCCTTTTGTAGCATATCAGATCACTCCTGTCAGTCTATTTCAATTTGGGAGAATCTAAATTAATATTTCTGTGAAGATTGAGTATTTCTCCATGTCTTTGACCAAAGTCCATACAAAATGTTTAGAAATTACTTTGTTCATGTAGTGGTCTCTCTAAACTGACTTTTTATTCATATTCTACGGTACCTTGAAAATATTGTACGAAATAAAAATGGTTTAGAAAGAGACCATCAGCAGGTTTTGTTCACACAGCTTCTATGATGTGTAAAAGACTGTATATAAACCCATAAAAAACTAATGGACAGCTTAAGAAGAGAAGACTTCTTCTTTTAAGCCAGAACCATGCAAATGTGGTTTTCTTTTCCTTTCAACAACTCCATATCTAAAGTTTGGAAGCCCAGGCTCAAGTCTGCAACAAACTTGAAACATTACAAAGTTAAATAAATGGGTCTCTTCCAAATGAATCCCAGATGATGCCAAGTGGAGGAAGATTTATGTATATGTTGTATAAATATTTAATGATATGGCCAAAAACCTACTGCCACTTAGCAAAAAGACATTTATCATTCTTGTGAAATATGACTTTTAAGCCAATAAGACTAAAGTATGTTAATGACTTCAAGTGAATTGTGTTCTTAGTCATTAAACATTTTCTGACTTCCGATTCGCTGAGTTACCTCTGAGATCATAGTCCCATCATCAGCCATAAGTTATTCTGTAACAGCCAAGAAATAGATTTGAAGCATTTTTTTAATCTCTAAAATTTACTATAGACATGGAAGAGAACAAAGGTGTATTTTGCATGTGAAGGTAAGAAAAGTTATTTTCCTGAAATTTTTGGTGAAAGCAAAAAAGTGTTTCATATATCTATGTGGAAACTTAACAGAGAACTTTCACAAACAACCTGACACTGAAGTTTGAAGAAAATGCCAATTAATTTTCTGTTTGAAAAGTCAGTTTTTTTCTGAACTGACCTTTGTCTTATAACACGTGGAACTGTTGATAAATGTTCTTTCTCCAATGTGTTTGATGTCCATGCCTTCTCAGATCTATTAAAATCTATGAGTAATGGCTAATCCTCTAAATGGGAAAAAAATACAGCTATTCAGTTAAATCCATGCAGTTAGAGTGGACATACTGTGGACTCTAAACTGCTTCTTAGAGCTGAAATTGCTTCTAGTAATTCAGCTGGTTCAGTAAAAGCTAAACTATGCCAAAGTCCCAAAGACTTTGTTTTGTTGGGGTGTATATTCAAGATATCTAGCAAAGCAGAGGAAAGGAGTTTCACATTTCCCATCCTCTGAAAGAGCAGTGCATACACATCAACTCCAGCACATCTAAGCTCCACTGGAGATAGCCTGGTGATAATATGCATTGCTTATGTGCTCTGTGGGGTTGAGTTCATCAGGGCTGCTGACACAGCTTGCTGCAGTCAGTTCAGATCCCCTCATCTTGTTCAAGATGCTGCATTCTCCTCCTTGCCCTTACTTCAACATTCTACATGACAGGCAGCATCAGAAAATTTGTCCCAGAGAAAATCAAGTCATTACTAGAGCACTATAGGAATTTCTCACTCTTGGATCTTCTCAGTCCTGAGCAGCAGTTTCTGTTCATTTATTTCTACAACACAGATGTTTGTCAAAAGAAGTATTAGCTGCAGGTGACACTTTAATATGCCATATGATTTTGTGGTCTGTCCTTCAGGAAGGTCTACTTTCTTCTGTTAACTTTCTAGCTCACTGCCATTCAGACGACGGATTGGCTGGTAAGTTGTCTCAAACACTCAGGACATTAACAAATTCTAATTGGCTATGTAATAGGAGCAGACAGCATGTACAATGTTAAACCACTTCTGAACCACCTATTTTCTGTATGCAAATCAGACAGAAACAAATGTTTGGCCCCAGCTGGGCGAAATGTCCCATTTAGAATTCTTTTCCTCTTCTTTGTTCTTTGATGTTCTGCAAATGAGCTTTAGAACTCCGCTCTTCACACAATTCAATTTTACAGGCCCATTATCTGAGATATAATGTGGAGGTTAAATATATCAGGGCAGCCATTATGTGAAAATAATTAACAGTAATGAATAATGCACTAATTCCACTGATGAGAGATGGTTATATGTGTAATGAAGTGTTGGGGCAGCCCTGACAAATGAAATTAAAATATTTAAACACTGTTTTATGATATTACTTTGCTCATATAATTTCCTTTACCTACAATGAGCCACTTCGATTATCGTCATTATCTTGACAGCTCTGAAGGATGAAATAGTGCAGGTTAATGTGACAGCGATTAGTCAGAGAGAAAATCCATCACATAAAGCAGAACAGAGTGAGGGAGAAAGGTCTCTATACTTTCCCGTTTCAAACATGAGAAGAATGATACTATCAACATCACTTCAATATTAAATGGATAGAATTATCTTGTCATTCATTTACAGCCTCTGAAGAACTACCTATTTGTACCTGCAAAGGAAAGGTCAGCCTTTCTTAATCATCCATAAAAATATGTTGATGGATTCCTTATATCAATAACGGTGACAGAACCAGAGAAAGGAAACAAGGTAGGAAATTTAAAAGGAAAGCACTCTAGTGTTGATATTAAAATATTTTAATGGTTTTGTATTTTTAAATTCTGCTTCACAGAGTGGTTTGATCTTCAAAGATAATGCATAGTATGAAATAAAGTGAGACTGATGTTTAAATAGACAAAAGGGACTGCCTACTGCACAGCTATTCCTCATCTGTTTTGTTGGAGTATTTCTAATAAACTGCTTATGAATACCTGTGAAACCTAAAAATATTTGTATCTAGAGGCCAAAATTTAGACTAAAGTTAGATTTAACTTTAGAGTCACCTTATTTCTGAAAGTAATGAGCAAACATTTCTTCCAGATACATTAACAGACCAACAGAAAAGGCTGTCAGAAATGTTTGCTTTCATGGATCAGCCAACAAGGTAGAAATATGTGGGCAGTTAGGGACTCACATAAAGGATCCACAGAAGAGAAATAACAGAAAAATGTCCAAGTTAACCTGTGAAGGGTGAAGTACCATGTGGAGATGAGTCACTTCATCAGTCACTGACAGGTCAGAGGCATGTATGTCCAGAGCACCAAAACACCTAAAACCCCAACTGTTTTTCCTTTCTCAGATTAGGAAGAGGTTTGTGATTCCAATGGTTAATGTACTCAATTGGGATGGTGTTTCACAATCCTTGTTCAGATAGAGAATACCAGACATTTGAATCCCTTATTCTCAAATGAAACCCAGGATTTAATTTTTCATACGATCTTTTGTAGAAGCAGAGAGAAACACCAGCTCTCACTAGCACTGGCATTTCCCTCAGGTGCAACCCATTCTGATTCAATTTCTTTCTGTAAAAGTCTTGGGTAACAGTTTCCTGTTTGAGGGGAGTTACACTGGCTTGGGAGGCAGATGAACAAAGAAGCAGTAGCAGGGTAGTCAGAGGAGTCCCTTTTTTAAGTACCACATAAAGGTCTCAGACATATTTGATCAAAAAAAGCAGTTAAACTGTTAATGGTGCCTTTGACCATTGCAGAAAAATTAGTAGTTAGAGCATTCAGGAGCCTGTCTGACTAACCAGCATCCTAACAGTGGGTTTTCTTAAAAACATGAATGTTGAGATGATATTTTATTTGGGTGTTTAAATACAGCTTTTACAAGTCTAACTTTTTCCTGGCTTGAAAAATGTAAACTCAACTTACAAACAAACAAAAATATTTAGATTTAACTAAGGGATGCTTTTCTTGTTAATACAAACTATTATAATTGCAGCTACTCTTATTTTATTATTTTATTATTGTTATTGCTATTATTAATGATAATGATATATCATGGTAATGCTCACACAAAAAAACCGTAAAGTGTCCCTTCACTTTTCATGTCCAGCATTTGAAACACTGCACAGATACAGATTAACAGATAACCTAGATGCTAAAGAGCAAGCAATCTAAATAAACAAGGCAGATAAAAGCTGTGTGTATACCAATTTTAATAAGTGATATGAACCATCCAGTGACAGCAAATGGCATATGTTAGCTCCACAATGGAATGATGGCAGCAGGAAGGGCATGTAACACAGGAGTGCAGGGTATACCAATACTGCTCAGCACCACTGTCTATCCCATAGGGCTGCAATCACATCTTGAAGGCAGAGCTTTTCGAGACAGCACAGAGATGCAGTGCCTCAGAGGAAGTTCTTGAAAATGAACTTTTCTTGGTATAGCTTGGTGCGGTAACAATTTGCATGCACAAAAAGGCCTGGAAAATGAAGCACATGCAACATAACAAATCCTCGTTTCAATCTAAATACAATGGAAACTTATGTCACATTCAGCTGTAGATCTGACTGTAAATTACACTGAGAGGTAGAGGTGGTGATTCATAATTTACAGTTCACCAGGATGGTTTGCAACATCTTTACGAAGAACAATTGAACCACTACAGACAGCAGATCTAAAAGGTGAGCAAGTCACAAATCCTACTCCCAGCTGCAGCCAGTTAAAACAGAGTAAGCAAGAGGTTTGAAAACTGAGGAAGACAGACAATAAAAGAAGAAATACATAACAAATTAAAAGGGTCATCTTCAATACCTTTCTTTGTACCAAGTATCAGTCCCATTGAACTGAATGAATGCACACAGTACAAGGTGGAATGAGTGGGAAGGGCACAATTTCTCACTGTGTATGGCCAGTGACCCTACAGCACTGCTGCTCACAGCACCCAGGTCTGTTTCTGTGTGCTTCAGGCTTATGCTTTTGGGAGGCTAGTTTGGACAAGCCCAGAATAAAATCTCTTGTGTGCAAACTGTGGTCTGTGCAAGACATGCATAAGGGACCTTTTGAGCTAATACATTTGTAAAAGACTCATTCAAATTTCAGTGGTTCTTTCCTTTTGCTACTTTTAAAATACAATTTACTTCATTTATTGGACAATGAAGTGCCTCTGTAATAAATCTAACATTAAAAAATCATTTCCAGCAAATTACTCCAATAAAATCAATGACAGTCAGTCTCAGCTGTAAAAACAAATAAATTACCAGCTATTGATAGGGTAGGCAAAGTTAATTGTCATTTAGAAAGGCTAAAAGGGATAAAGAAATCTAATAGAAGGAACACATTTATACAGCAAAAATGAGAAAACTGTGAAAGTTTTACCCTGACACCTCCCATCCACAGGATTGACTTGGTCCCTGAGCAGCACAGGTGGTTGTTTTAAGTCTCAGTAGGACTCTGATATGTGCTTTGGATATGTCAATATTTACCTGCTTCAGTGTTGCCTTGTGATCTTTTTACCTTTCATATATTGAAGCCCCCAAACAGGGTCTCTAGTAATAGGAAATGAAGAATTGATAGAATTGAGCAGTCCCATCTTTAGACTTTTTCAGCCAGGTTAAAAGCAGTTTGACCTAATTCAGGCTTTGCAGTACTTTCAAGTATTAATGAAATATAAAGCTGGGCATTTGCTAGTGGGATTTGCCATTCTCTGATAACACAGTAATCATTTTGCAGTAAGGTCCTCTTTCTAAACCAACTTTCTACTTATTTATTTTTAAATCTCTTTAGTTGTTTCTGTGAGGAATCTAAAAATGACATTAACCTGATGTATTTCCATTGCAGCAGTGTACTCTTTCAGATTTCAGTAATTTTCTTAGAAAAGCAATTTTTTTTAATGCCTATTTGTGTTTATGTCTCCTAATGGGGGAAAGCAAAGGAAGACCAAAATGCTGGAATGTCCAATGTTCAATGACCAAATATTCCCTGAACTCTTATGGGAGGAAACTTAATTTAACATTCTAGATATTGTGAATTCTGATGTGGACTGCAGAGTAGTGCTGTATCCAGTAACACAACTGGATATAAGAGTTTATTCAGCAGAGAAGGCTTTAAACTTTCCTGTGATGAGTATAAAATTTTCTGGAAATGAGCCATTTCCAAGATTTTGCCAAACTGAACCCCTACTTTTTAGTTTTGGATGCTTTTTCAGTGACCTCAGGAGAGCAGATGATTTTATAGTCAACAGTTCTGCATTTCAGCACTTCTAACAGGACAAGAATTTCTACTGTTACTCAAAAAAAAAAAAAAAAAAAAA